>JAULJZ010164124.1:0-26009 GCA_032270985.1 Heliamphora pulchella | reverse complement strand
TAGGTTGCCCCTGCATTCTTCAAACCAAATGGCATTACACGATAACAATAGGTGCCCCATGGTGTAGTGAAGGTCGTTTTTTCTCTATCTTTGGGATCCATCAAAATCTGGTTGAACCCGGAGAAACCATCCATGAATGACAATAGGGCATGCCCTGCTGTACTGTCTACTAAGACGTTAATGTGTGGCAGTAGAAAATCGTCCTTTGGGCTAGCCTTGTTGAGATTCCAAAAATCTACGTAGACACGGATACAGCCGTACTTCTTTAAAATTGGCACGATGTTGGCTACCCATTTTGGATACTCAGTTACCATCAAGAATTAGGCATTGATCTATTTGGCAACTTCTTCTTTGATCTTAAGAGCCTATTATGACCGGATCCATCTTAATTTTTGTTTGACCGGTTTAGCATCGAGGTATAAAGGGATATGGTGTTGGACAATATTAAGATCAATTCCAGGCATATACTCGTAAGACCATGGAAACACATCTTTAAATTCTTTAAATAAAGTTATTAATTGTTCTTGTTCAAATAAGGATAAAGAAGAACCGATTTGCACATTTTGTGGGTTAGTTTCATTACCCAAATTTATTGACAAAGTTTCTACAATTATTGGTTGGACACGCATTTCTTCTACTCTTTTTATTAAAAGTTTTATCTCATCGGGGATATCTCCTTCGAATTCAAAATCGTCAGAAAGCGTATGAAATAAATCAAACAAAGTCAAGTAACCGAAAATCTTGTTCATTTCATTGAAAGAAGAAGGATTTACAAACTCAAAAGCATAAACTGGGGGAGGTGCACAAACAGACGTGCCCTCAATCACAGACTCAAACTCAGCCTTGGACCCAGAACAGACAAAATGTACATCAAATGACTCGATGGTCCAATTTTTACTTCTTTTGCGGTTGCATCAACAATGAGCTTAGTGCAATCTACTGGTGTGCTGAAGCCCATCATGAAGCAGTCCGATTCGGTTATACGTAGCTGGACTGTCTTCTCATTTAGCAGCACTCCCAGGTCGGTACTGTCAAGTTTGTAGGCCTAATCTTCTTCCTGAACCTTCTCTTCTTCCTTTTCTCCTTCCACTATTTCTTCCTCTTCTGTGTCAGACAATTGGTGGCTGAAAAAGATCTCTAACCCTAGCAGCTTTTGATTGGTTTCTTTGTCGATCCATGACTCTGAAAAACTGCAATACGTGAAATGTTCCCCTTCCTTGAGGAAGTACCCGTTGCGCGTTCCGGTATAATTGAACTTCTGTCCCTTCTAGGCCCTTCCAAATCTTCTTTCGTTGGCTTATAGCCAAGACCAAAATGGTACAATGTCGGCAATACCTGGATGGGTTCCGGGATACCTTGCTGTTTACGCCCTAATTCCATGCCCGAGAAAAAGAACATTTTCCTTATCATTGTTACTGCCCGCGGGTTAACATACATTTCTTCTTCATTCATCAGCATCTGAATAGCCTATTCTTCGTCAAATCGAAAACCACTGAGCAACACATCATCTTCACTATGCTGAACTTCCAACTGAGTTATGCCCTCTCCTCCTCTTGGGGGATGAATGCTATCTTCTCCGTGAATAGTCAGAACTTTTTCGTTCTTTATCAATTTTAGTTTTTTGTGAAGGGTAGATGGAACTACTTGGAGGAGATTGAAGCCACGGCCTGCACAGCAGCAGATTGAAGGAGGCCACGGCCTGCACAGCAGCAGATTGAAGGAGGCCAGCACGTCTAGCACGTGAAACTCAACTGATGTCTCCAGGGGTCCTACTGAAACGGCAAATAACACCAGTCTAGTATATCCCATCTTGTGTTGTCATAGGCTCGCACCCCTTGATTGTAGGGAGTGAACTGGTCTGGCCTCATCTCTAAGCAGACGGCCGTTCTCAATGGACAAACGTTCAAGACCGACTCATTATCAATGAGGGTTACTGGGACCCACTTTTCTAGGCACTTAAAGGTGATGTGTAGCGGATTATTGTGATTTCTTCCCTTTGCTGGCAGATTTTTATCAAAAAAAAAAATGACCTTCGGTTCATCCGCCGGCAGAATAAGTCCAATCAGTTACTCCTGGGTTGCCTCTATTGGAATGTTGACTTTATTTAAAACTTTTAGTACAGTTTGCCTATGCTTGTGCGAGGCCATCAGTAGCCCCCAAATGTTGATGTTAGCTTGTGTCTTCTTTAACTGTTTCAATACTGTATCATCTTCTTGTTGTTGTTCTTTCTCCTTTCCTTTTCCACTTGGTTGCCCCTTTTTCTAACTGGGCTAGCTTGAAATGCCGCCCACTTCTGGTCAGATGTTCTATCTCTTCCTCAGGGTCCCATAATCCTATTATTTCATCACCGATCTGCCGTACTTCATTCACAAGCGGAGGGCTTTCAAACGCCTACAAATCGCCCAAATCACCGATTGCCATTCTTCTTTTCCTCTCCTCATCATCTTCTATAGCCCATGTATTATCGACTTCTTTCTAGATGTCTTCCTTGATAAAATTTACTTGCTATTCTCAGTAGTCCAAAAATCAGTCCACTCTACTCCATCTGATTTCAACATGATTCTTACCAGCTAGTAGGACTGCATTTCATCCACATATATTTCTTCCTCAAAAAGTTGGGAAAGAGTAATGCCGTCGAGCACGTGATCGAACCCATATGGTCGGGCTAGGTAATCCAAAGGCCAATCATCTTCTTCATTGTGCTCCTCTTCTTGTTGGTAGATTTAGATTATCGGTTGATACCATTCCAATGCATTATCATTCCATTCTTCCATCCTATTTCGACTACCTCTAACCATCATGAATGAGCATGCTATTTGATCCTCAGTTACTAAAACACGAGGGCCTGGTAGGTAAGCTTAACAGATGTGTTGACTCGGGTCCTCTGATTCCCCCAGAGACATGTAATTTACCCCAGCCTGCCTGACATGATTCGGCAGTGGGTTAGTAGCGACATACAGTTTTGGGGTGACAGATGGTGGTGGGATCACCTTGTTGTCGATGAGGTTCTGAATCTCATGTTGAAGCCTCATGCACTTATCAGTCAAATGACCAGGACCTTGGTGGACGGCGCAGTATTGAGAGGCATTAAACCTCGGTGGTAGGGGATCAGGTATAGGCATGAGGTCTAATGGCATGATGAGTCCTTTCTCGATGAGTCGATTCATGGTGGCGGATAAAGAAAAGTTGAGGGGAGTGAACGCCCTCCTTGGCCTTTGTTGCTGTTGGCTGTTATCTAATTGTTGGGTGTTATTGGATTGCTGGGCGGAAGAAGATGGGTTCAGCAAGTTTACCTCGTTTGAGTGAGACACGAGGTTTGTGGTAGAAAATTGGTTTTGGTTATTTGTGGGGAAGGTCCTCCTAGGTTTTTGGCTCGGCTCGACTTTTTTAATATCCCCAGACGGGATGCATCTTCTATCTGAACCCCGGCATCAAACAACTGCTCGAATGTAGACAACGACTGCGTGATGAGGTACCGTTTCAGTGGAGACTGCAGATTCTTCACTACTATCCTCACCTGTTCTTTTTTAGAGGGCCGATTTGTCATCTTGGCGGCCTTACCCCGCCACCGGGTCAGGAAATCAACAAAAGACTCCCGGTTTTTCTGTCGAGTAGTTTCGAGCTCTCATGTAGTTACGTCCAGTTGGACATTGTAACTATACTGACTGATGAAAGTCGTAGCTATATCCTCCCAAGTTCTGGTCTTTGCTATGTCGAGCGAGAGAAACCATTTCTGCGCTGCCGCTGAAAGAGATCGGTGAAAGAGCTGAGTCTTCAACTGGTCATCAATCCCCATTGGCGACAGGGTACCACATACATTCGGAGATGAATTCTGGGATCTCCAGTTCTGTCAAATTTTTTCATGTCCGGCATTTTAAACTTTTTTGACAGTTTAGCGTCTGGGAACAAACACAGTCCTCCCACATCTAACATGTATTCCTCGATCCCTTTGGCCTTTCTAAGAACCTTTTTCATCCAGTCGATCTTCTCAATCAGTGCAGATTCTCTAGACTGTGCAGTGTTTTCTTCCTTAACTATCACTTGACGAGGGTTTTGTGGTGGTGGTGGAACGACTTGTGGTCCATCAAGGACCTGATTATCATCCTAAAAGTCTTTGGCATTCTCATTCGTGTCATCCGGTTGTCCATTCACAACTAGATACGGGCCTGAATTGCCCGGATCTGTGCCTAACATTGCACTTGAGCCTGGGTCTATTACTCTATGACTCTCTGTATATTTAGTGATTACCCACATTAGGGCTACCAGATTCACCTCATTTTTTGCCATTTTAGCTGACTCAATCGGTTGTTCAGATACCCTACAAAGTCTGTCCGTCACTGATCTTTTCCAAACTTGTGTTGACTGTGCTTTCCCCATCCAAATGGTAAAACCTCAAAGAAACCTAGATTCCAGAAGCAAAACAACCAGTGTCAAACACTTTTCGAACAAGTATTCTGACGACAGATAGCACAAATCCAAGATACCCAGAACAGTAGATAAACACGGAGACTGAAATAATACCCCTGTCGGGCTCATTCCGGCAGCATAACAACAGGATGACCCGTGATGACAGCTAAGGAGAAGATTAATCAACTTCTAGAGGAAAGATTTATCTAAACAGACAGCACTCCGGTAGAGAAAATAGTTATAACCCTCTAGGATTCTAACGGGAAACGGGTAGAGTAATGGTAGGGAAACAGAGCTATACTGACTGGACTGACCTTCAAAATTCTAAGCATAACGGTAAAGAACTAATTCTCACAGGTATGACAAGGGTTTGAAAGAGACGAGCTTATGTTGAGCGTTTAAAAGAAATGAGCCTAAGCAAGGCGGAGGAAACCAACGACCCAGGAAGAACTCGAAGGAGAGAGAAACTACCCTAGAGGCTTAAAACGAAACAAAGGCGGGACTCCGAGAAGAAAACTATGGCCTAAGAACTAAACATGGTAACAAAACAAAGTCCAGGTAAAAACTCGAAGAAAAAGCTAACCTAATCAAAGGATAACAGAAATCCCAGGCAGAACCCGGGAAAAGAACTAGCTTAAGTCCAAACAAAACAATCCTAACAATACACAAACAAAACATACAATGAAAGAAAATACATAATTCTACCAGGGTTAGTAGGACCTAACATGGGCTTCTAAGTTCACTATATGCAAAAGGCCGATTTTGATCAATTTGAAAAGGGTACTTTCTGAATAGAGCTAGGTATATACCTTCTCTGCAGAACATGGTCAAACAGTACGCTCGAACTCTTTTACTGTACCTATGATAGCGTACAGTCAGTAAGAGTTGCTCGCCTTCCCAACAATCCTCGAAACGAATGTACGTTCAGGACGTCACGTCGACTAAGCAGGGGGGTTTGAAAAATAAAGCATATGCATGCGAAAATGCTAATGAAATTTTTTTTTATTAAAAATCAATGATGTTTTCAAATCTAACCCTCTTATTTGGTTTTAGAAACCAGTCACCAGCAGAGTCGCCATAAAATACTGTGGCGTTGGGATTTAGGGGTTGTTTTGGAAAAATGTTTCACAAATGAGAGAATCCAAAGATGCTTAGAAAACCATTTCAACACCTTGAAAACCGCACCCTGAAAACCCTTTTTTGTTAAAAATAGAGTCGCCACTTAGTTTTTAAGAAAAACTAAGAAAAATAAAAAAATGGCTACTAATCTTTGAAACGTAAACCAGAGGAAAATGGGGTTTGGGGGCTAAGGTATGAATTGGGAAAGGTGTTAGGCATCCCGTTCGCCCAACCATAAGGTTGGCCTCTACTAATCATCGTTGGTTTTTTTAATAAAATTTTTTAAATGCATTCAAATAAAGAAAGTGGAGGTAAAGAGAGAACATCCAAAATCAAATAGGAGAAATACATAATATATGTACATAACACTACAAATTGGAACAAATAAAGGGATGAATTCCTAAGTCCTATGGCATGCAATTTCTAATTAAAGGATACATGGAACATACCCACATGCAATATTTACAAAAATAAATTAAACTAGTATGGTTTGAATAAAAGAACAAAAATATGGTTAAAAAATGCTAAAATTACCTAAACATGAATTGTTAATAAGCTAAATTATTCTAAAAATGCACTTTAAGAAAAATAACCGAAACATACATATTACAAAGAATAAATTCAGTTAACATTAAAGAAAAACTAAATGTAAAAAGATGCATAAAAGTTAAAAAAAACTTATTAACAAAGAAAATAAAATAAGGATTTTATAACAAAAGAGAGTTTGAGAATTTAAAAAGAAATAAAATGAAGAAGAAGTTTGTAAAAGAAAATGATGCTGAATGAAAAAGTTAGAAAATGTTTATTTTAACTATTAAATGAAATCTCAATTATCCACATTTCATATTTTTAAACAAAACAAAAGAAAATAAAAGAAATGGGAGAAAATTATACTACCATTTAAAAGTGCAAATTAACTTGAATGTCTTTTTGTGATTTTTGAATTTACCAAAGATAAAAGAAATACTATATAAGGAAAATAAAGCTAAAAAATAAGCTTTGTGAGAAAAGAAGAAAAATAAATTCTAAAATAGATATTATAACTAATAATGAAAAGAAAGAAAATAAAGAAATATGGAGCATCAGCATTAATAAGAAAAGAAAAAAAAATACTAGTAATAAATAAAATTACTAAAAGAACATTTAAACTAATATTTAAAAGAAAATAACATTAATATCACAAGAAAAAGAAAAAAAAATAAAAATGAATGCTAGTAAAAGAAATTAAACTAATGTTACAAGAAAAAGAAATGAAAATAAATACTAGTAAAATTAAACTAATACTAGAAAGACATCAAAAATAATTATTTAATCTAAATGTGAAATGCAGTATAAATTACTATATTCACATAAATGTAAGTGTATTATTATAACAATTAACAACATTAATTTATTGTAATTGGAAGAATATTTTAGCACGAAATTGATGGAGTAATAAAAATAAGAAAGAGAAGAACAATGTGCTTAGTGTGAATGTGTGAAATAAGCAGTTAATTAAAAGATTAAACTAAATGAGAGCAATTGAATAAAGATAAGATTAACTATGTAAATAAAAAAGAATACATGAATTGAGATTAAACGTAATCCGATCGCCTCAAAGAGATATAATAGGGATAGAAGGACCGGGGATCCAAGCGAGAATACCTGGATTGCTAAAGAATCCTCAAGTCATGGAATGCGCCTCAGTGGTTTAATCCTTAGGTGGTGATCCAAGCAAGGCTTCAACGTAGGTATCGGAGGTTCGAAACTTGGTATTTTGACAGGGCTTCGGCGTCGGGATTCAGAATTGCTTAGCAACTCGGCAGAGCTTCACTCTCAAAACCTTACCCTCTAATTCTGTTGGCTTCAGCCAATGAGATGTTGCCACGTTTTTGGGACACGTGAGGCCATTTGGAGTTGGCAGTCGCCACTATGCAAGTAGGCGGTTGCCATATTTTTGAAAGGTTTCACAAAATTCTATGGCGGTCGCATGATGCAAGCTGGCGATCGCCATAATAAAAGTTGGCGGTCGCAAAAATTTGGTTAGGGTTTCCAAGAGGTTTTATTGGCGGTTGCCACAATGAACATGGCGGTCGCCTTACTTGGGCAGTAAGTTTCGTTGGTTCGACAAAAATTCATTGGTTTGAAGGTTTCGGGTTCAAATACCGAGCTTGGATTACTTTTCGAGGATCGTACTGAGGCACCATTCCACCTATTTTCATCATCTGATTCACCTAAGAATAGGCAGGGTCAAATTTGGGTGTCTATAATGGCCGTCATGTTCCAGAACCTCAAAAAGTTTTTGATGTGCTCAGTGTGCTTGTGAGCGTCGAAACAAAATAGAAACGACTGTAAATATATGAAACATAGAGCTACGAATACACTATTTATAATGAAAACTTGAAGGAACAATGCTTAGATTGAAACGCATGATAAATAGATATTGAAAACAATAGAAACCTTATCCATGAACCCTCAAGGGATGAATAATGAGGGTTTATAGAAGAGTCGTGGTTCCTAAGGTTACCTCATATGGATATACACCATGAATGGTTCCTGGGGAGTGAGAATAGGCGATCTCCAAGCTGATACGAGCTCCAAGAACTCCCTCAATGCAAGCAAGAGCACGAACAAGGCTCGAAAAATATAGAATGAATAGGAGAATGTTTGGTAGGGGAGTATTTGGGCAGAGTTTTGGCATCCAGGTCTTTCTTCTTTTATTTGAGCTAAAAACGTCGCCTATTTACAGGCAAAATGGGCAACACAGACCCCCTTATGGGATGCTGCCACCTGTCCGAAAAAGTGTAATAGTGACGGCTGCTACTTTTTTGCTTTTGTACAGTGCCAGCTGCTACCTTTATGGCAATGAAAAAGACAGCCGCGACTATTGAAAGTCACAGCTAGAATCAAAACGTTGCGGCCGTGACAAAGGAAATCATGGCTTGATCTAGGGTTTTCAAAAAGGTAGTGGCCGTGAGTACAAGGAGACGACCTGTTATAAGGTTTCAAAAAAGGTGGCGGCCGTGAGAAAAGGAATGTCACGGCATGAAGGTTTTTGATGGTTTTCATAGGTTTTGAACCGAATTCGTGATTTTGCTTGCTTGGGAGTATCTTGGAGCATAATTCTCATATCTTCGTCATTGGAGCGCATTCAAGACATGTGTCTAAGATTCGACTTGGTCAAATTGGGGTGTCTACAGTTGCCCCTCTTTAACAGAGCTTGCAACAACTCGTGGCGCAAGTGAATGTCAAAACTCTAAAAATAAACCATTTGAACAAGTCGCCAATCTTAGGCATGATCAAAACACACAGAAAAGCGTAATCGAACCTAAATTTTCATCGAGCTTCCTACGTATTCCATTGCAAAGGATCAAACCAGTCATAGTTTGTGGGGCAATGCATATGATTCAAACTGTCTAATCATGATGCATGGCAGATGCAAAACATGGTGCAGGTACAAGGTATGATGCAAAACATAGGAACTTCAAAAGGTCGAGTCAGGACCTGAAGAAGTAATCAACAATCCAAAACTTTAAGAACTCCACTGGAGGTGGCTGGAAAGCAGGGCTTAGGGTGCCTAGAACACTAAGGCTTAACAAACCTAAGAATCGTCTCATGAACTTAGGACTTAAACGCGTCATATATGACTAGGGTTTGAAAGAGAGGGTTGCCTAGTCCTCTAAGGGTTGAAAAAACTTAAGGATCGTCTCACGAAGTTAGGACCTAGATAATACTTCGCAAATGACTAGAGTTTTAGAAAAGATGAATACCTAGTCCTCTAGGGCTTGAAAAAATCTATGGATCGTCTTACGAGCTTAGTGTTAGAGGCAAGACTGTCAAGATCATTATTTTTGTAAACGATTTTTGATAAAAAAATAACTAGAAGGGCAATCGCTAAAACGGGCTCCAAATAAAACTTTTGATATCGAACGATCAAAATAAAAATATGTGCCTCTACAGTTAATTTAGAAGAATACCTTTTTGGTCGATTCTCTAAATACGATTTTTGATTCCGAGTTGAAACTCTCGTTAGACCTTCTATTGTATTTCCGTATGCAATTTTCAAATGTAGTGTGGGCTACCATCCTTCGAGAACTTGTACCGGCAGAACCTAGTCAACTTTAGTCTTGAAGACAAGTTATGAATTTGGTTCAGCCTACTTACATATTTATAGGGCTACAGTAGGGACGTGAGGAGTAATTATGACAAAGATTTCTAGTGTAATGTAGATACGTATCCAACTATTTCCTCAATTATGAAAACCTCTAAGCGGTATCTGTAATTATGAAAAATCTTGCAGCGGTTTCTGTAATTTTTGTAAAATACTAAATTACAGTTTACACCACTAAATAATTGAAATTAAACTCTAAGCCATAATCTCAAGATCATCTTGCATTGAGCTCTTGTAATTAAATGCTTAATTCATCTCCCCACGTTAAGATTGTTAATACCCACCAATTAAATTTAATTACTGACAATTTAATTTAATCAGCATTTTAAAAATTTTTAAACCCTTCCGCTTAACTTATTTGCCCGCTGGATAATAAAATCCACCTGTAAGGTTTGGCCCAGTCAAACTTATAAGCTTCATTAAGGAAGTATCGTCAATCACGAACTATCGAGACATAGATTCTGACAATAATTAATATTCACCATATAATTAATACCACTATCCAACTTATCGGGAATATAGACCTATATAAGATCGCACCATCTGATGAATCAAAACAACAAATATTAAATATACGCAAATCAATAATTACTTCAGGATTAAGAGTATAAGCACTCTCATAATAACATTAGAGTGTGGATTAATTTATATAGTCAGTATAAAATTAATTATCTCAATATGTCCCGTTCAATAAATACAAAGTATACTAGTACAGAGAGTCGGAATAATAGACAACGTTATTTATCTGTTTCCCGTAACTAAGATAGGCCTACTAAAACTCTGTGCTACAGTTGTACCGATGGTATATCCATTTTCATCTAAACTGTGAACAAAAACTGTGAACAAAAACTTGTATTCTGTAAGAACCTAAAATCTGGTCTTCTGTGTGCAAGTCGTACTCTACACACCATATTAAATACTGTACAGAATAAAAAACATCTATGCATAACATTAAAAAAATGATATTGCATACATTACTCATCAAGATTCTCATAAAATAAAAAATTAATTTTATTAAAATAAAATTAAATACTAAAATCAAAATAAAATCCATAATTTTCAATATACAACCCCAACAATCTTCTACTTATACTCAAAATCATGCTGCCATACATCTAACTCCCTTGCCCTCTACATGACTATCAAAAGTCTTAGCCGGTAGGCTCTTTGTAAAATGATATATATGGTTGTCTCCTGATACAATCTTGGTTACAGCAATATCACCCCTCTGTATAATTTCTTATATCAGGTGATACTTACACTCAATGTGATTTCCTTGTTTGTAAGCTCTTGGCTCTTTCGAGTTTGCAACCGCTCCGCTATTATAGCAATAAAGTGTAATAACCGATTGAACTGAAGGTACCACATCTAGATCCAACAGGAAGTTACTGAGCCAAACGGCCTCCTTGGCTACTTTAGGAACTGCCAAGTACTCGGCCTCCGTGGTGGAATCAGCAATACAGGACTACTTGATACTCCTTCAACTTATAGCTCCACCTCCCTAGGTAAACACATATCCTAAGGTAGACTTATGAGAATCTTTATCCGACTAAAAATCTAAGTCTGTGTGCCCTAAAGGTATTAGACTGTCTGCCTGGTAAACCAATATATAATGCTCCTGCCTTGGGTTAGACTAATATCTACTAATCATGCCAACGGCAAAGCAGATATCGGGTCTAATGCAAAGCATAGTATACATTAGGCTTCCTACTGTCAAAGCATAAAGAACCGCCTTCATCTTCTCTATCTCATCTGGTGTCTTAGGACATTGATCCTTGGATAGAGTGATTCCTTGCCTGAAATGGAGAAACCCTTTCTTGGAATCCTGTATGCTAAAATAAGAAAAAATATCATTGATATACTTTACTTGTGATAAACCTAACATCATTTGTTTCTAATGTCGTATAAACTTGATCCCTAGGATGTGATTGGCTTCTCCCAAGTCCTTCATATCGAATTGTTCAAATAACCATACTTTTACCGTAGATAATACCCCCATATCATTTTTGATGAGCAAGATATCATCTACATAAAATACTAAAAAGATCACCACACTTTCGTCATGCTTCTTGTACACACAGGACTCATCTGGACTCTAATCAAAATCATAGGACTTTATAGCTTGGTCAAACAGAGTATTTTAAAATCTCAATGCCTGCTTAAGTTCATAATCAAAATCATAAGACTTTATGGCTTGGTCAAATTGAGTATTTTAAGATCTCGATGCCTGCTTAAGCCCATAAATGGATCTCTTAAACTTGCACAGCATGTGCTCTTGGCCATTCGCTATGAAACCATCTGGTTGTACCATATAGATACACTCATCAAGACGTTCGTTATGAAAAGTTATCTTGACATCCATTTGCCAAATTTTGTAATCGAAATGAGCAGCAATGGATAAGAGAATCCAAAAAACTTAAGCATGGCTGCCGGCAAAGAGGTTTCCTCATAATCAATCCCTTCTTTCTGAGTGAACCCTTTTGCAACAAGCCTAACTTTTAAGGTTTTAACCTTCCTGTCTGCTCCTCTCTTTCTCTTGTAGATCTACTTGCATCCAATGAACTTTATCCCTTCGGATGGTTCTACAAGTTTTTAGACCAAATTGGAATTCATAGATTTTATCTCTGAATTTATAGCCTTTTGCCAAGGATCTGCATCTTTATCCTGAAGCGATTCATTGTAGTTACAGGATTCGATATCCAGTTCTGTCGAGATCTTGTCAAAAGACTCTCTCAATAGCATATACCAATTAGGTTGATGATCAACCCTCCCACTACGGCGAGGTACTACATGTGTCTGTATACTAGCAGTAACACGTTGTGCAGAATCTGAAGCCTGTGCATCAGCACGCTGTTCATGATTTGCACATGTTCCGATAATACTCCCACTATGACGAGGCAATGGGATATCTGTGACTTTTGGTTCCTCTTCCGTTATACTGGTATTTTCTCTCATTTCTTTCAGAACAATATTAATTTTGGGGCTGTGGTTCATAATATAATCCTCTTCTAAGAATCGGGCATTAGTGCTAATAATGATTTTCTGACTCTTAGAATTATAAAATAGACCACCCTTCATTCCCTTGGGATACTCCATAAAGAAACAAACTTTTTCCTCGGTTCCTGAAAAATAGTACATTGCCTTCATCATTGCTACAACCTTCAAATTTACATAGTTTTTCTCTTCATTCATCAGAGCTTGGATAGCTTTAGTCTCATTGAAGTCGAACCCATGCAGAAGGAGATCCTCCTCCCTATGCTGAATCTCAAAAAGCGAGGTAATGTCACTAATTGGGTTTAGTAAGCCAATTTCACCCGAAACGGTAACAATTACTCCTTCCTTGATCAGCATCACCTTCTAATGCAAAGTTGACGGAACTGCTCTAACCGTTGGATCGTGTAGCCACAGTCTTCCCAATAAAAGATTGAACGAGGCTGGCACATCGAGAACATGGAATTTTACCTCACTTTTCAAAGTTTCCACTATCACAGTGAAAGTTACCAATCCCAATATGTCTCTTCCCGTATTGTTGTATGCATACACCCCTTGCATGCTCGGCTTAAAGTTTTGCATCTTCAGTCCCAAGCAATAAGCAGTTCGTAGTGGGTACACATTGAGAGCGGAACCATTTTCAACCAAGACGACCGACACCTATTTCCCCAAATATTGGACGGTCAGATGTAACGGCTTGTTGTGAGGCGAACCTTCTGTCAGAAAGTCTTTGTCACTGAAGGCAATAACATTGGTCTACTTCTTAGGTATAAACATTCGAACTAACTAATCGAGAGATATGTCAATTGGGATGTCTACACTGTTCACAGCTTTCCAAACGGCATGTCAGTGCTTATGGGATGCCACAAGTATTCACACTGGTTTGTGTCTTCTTGAGTTGTTTCAAAACTATGTCTTCCTCTTCGTTGTTTGATTTTTCTGCTTGCTTCCTTGGTTCTTACTCAGTTGCCCCTTCTCTAATTGCGCTGGTTTGAAATGCCTCTGGCTTCTCGTCAGATGTTCTATCTGTTCTTTGGGTTCCCAAAGAACTTCGAATTGTTCAATTACTTCTCGAATTTCGACCATCGGGTATCCTTTCTCTCGAAAAGCCCAAAAATCATCTGTGCTGATCTTGCTCTAATTGTCTTTCTTGTTAACTTCTCCATCTCCCCTGAGATCCTCCTTGATTCCGATTATGTTTTGTGAAAACTGATGAGATTCTTTGCCGATATCAATCTCTAGTTCAAAGAGTTGTGGCAGTGATACCCCATCAAACAAGTCTTTATAATCAAAGGGTGGGAGAGGACCCCACGATTCCCACGGGCCTCCATGATCATATGGTTCTTCCACAATCAGATGTCATTACGGCACATTCTCTCATTCGTCATATTTTATGTCCATGATTTCCTGTTCTATTTCTTTTAATTTTCACATGTCGTTCTCTTCTTGGTACTCCACTTCAAGAGAACATAAGATCGGTCCCTCTGGTAGAGGTGTTCTCGGTTTTGGCTCACGAAGAGGAATAAATACAGAAGGGACAAATACAGAACTTATAGTTCCCAACAGATTCACTTGGGGTGAGTTCTTCTCGTTGTCTTTCTGCTCTTTCTCGATTTTCTCACCAACTAGTGAATCTTCTTCCTGCTTTCTCTCATTGTCAACCTTCTTTCCTTTTAAGGATTCACCTCTTTCTAATACTATATTTCATGTCTCTTCAGTTCTAAAACTCGGGTTGACTTCCCCATACCAAGCTGTCCCTTGATGCCATGCCGCATTGTCGCTCGGAATCGTCGGGACATGCCACTTGATATCAATTCCTGCTTCCTCTAACTCATCTAACGCCTCAAGACGGGTCAGATCCTCCCACAAGCATCTGATTTCGTCAATCTCCTCATCATCACCATTGACAGGTGGAGAAACTTCTTCTTTATAAACGATAAAAATCAAGAAGTTATCAAAACCATCATCAATCAAATCCCGAATAAGATCGTTAATCAACAACACCTCCTGATGGGATGACAAATCTGCTGCGACCAACTATAGTTCTGTTGCGGAGACTGAATTTGGTGGGATCAAAACCTTCTGACCCTTCTTCAATGGTGTTTACATTTTGCTGATTTGCATGATTCGGCAGAGGGTTGGTGGTAACATTCATTCAATTTCTAAGCAGCAGTAAGTAGGGGAATCACCATGTTATCCATCAGATCTTGGATTTCATGCCGAAGCCACATGTAGTTGTTGGTTAAATGACCGTGCCTCTGGTGGAAGGCATAGTACTAGGTTGGATTGTACCTGCGCAATAAAGGGTTTGGTGGCGTGGTCGGCTCCAAAGGCTTTAGGAGGTCCCTTTCAATAAGACTACAAAGAACAGTGGAAAGCGGGACTCCCAGAGGAGTGAATATTCTTCTTGAAGTTCTCAGCTGACTAGATTGCTGGAGCTTGGGGTTCATGATATTTACTTCGAAAACCTGATCATTAGAAATGTCGGTGAAGTTTTTATCGATTCGATTAGGGTCATTAGTGCGTGGTTTCCTTACCCTTCGACTTGATCTCGCACTTTTCATTTCCCCTAATTAGATGGAACTTTTAGCATTAACTTCCACATCAAGCAACTGTTCAAAGGTGATCGAAGAATTTCTTAGCATCTTTACGGCCTTAGTTCTGATGTTACGTGTGTAATCCCAAGAGGGAGTGAATTGGGTATTTAAAAATTTAAATTAAAAATACAAGTATATGATCTTTAGTTCACAAAAATATTACTTATTTAAATCACAAGTAAATTTATTTTAAACTTATAAGCAAAAATTTTGTGTTGAAATATTTAAGAACAAGTGTAGACAAAGTTTAAACTTCTTGTTAATCAAATACAACACTTTATTAGTTTTTACAATTTAAGGTATAGCTTTTAAGTTTAATATATTTTTAATATGACTTCTAAAATTCAAACACAAGTATATTTGAAATAAACAGTAAAAAGACTTAAGCACAAATAAGGATGCTAATTCTTAAAGTCCTTTTGGTTTGCAGAAAACAAAACTTAAAATTTCTTTGAAGAACTTAAAGCTCAAATATAGCTTGCAACAAAACTTTCAAATATATCCCTCTTTTGATTAAAATACACGACTAATATTAATATGCAAGTTTAACTTATGAAGATTAAAGCAAAACAAAACCCTTTTATTAGATGAATGAAAGTGCGAGTTTAAAGAAAAGTTAAAACTTTTTGATTACTAGATTCAATACTTTTCTTATCTTAAGAAATGATGATACAAGAACAAAAACAGTAGTGCAACAAAAATAATAGTACGATAAAGAAAATATAAAGTAAAGCAAGAATGAGGATGACACCACGATTTTTACAAGGTTCGGCGCAACGGCCTACGTCATTGTCTTAAGCCAACTGCTATGAGAATTTTTACTACCTCTCCTTCAATAGGCGGAGGAGCCTCTCTTCTTAGTCTAGGCGAAGTAACCTCTCTTGAGAATGTATCCTTCTCAAGCAATCCTAATCCTTGGAGGCAGATTAGCCTCTATTTGAGAAATGCCCTTCTCAATCACAAATAAGAAACAAGAATGAGCAAGTAAGTACAAAACAATGAACGCTCTAAAACTCACTTCTCAATAGAATATGACTATGAAACTCAATGAGAATTCTAAACGATTTTTCTCTCAGAAATGTGTATAAAAAACTCAAGAATTGAAGAGCAATGAAGTAATAGAGTAAGATATGTTTGAGAGGCTTTTGATGATTGAAACACTAACACAAGGCCTCTATTTATAGGCTCCAGAATCCAACTAACCGTTGGGCTAAATATAGAATTGTCAAACTAGCCGTTTTTCAGAAAAATTCAAATTTGAAGCTATTCGGTCGACTGAACTTAACTTCAGTTGATTGGACCTGAAGTTCGGTTGACTGAACTAATATGAATCTGAAAATCAATTTTTGGTAGCCCATTTAGCCGACTGGTTATAGCGCCTCAGTCGACTGGATCATTAAAAATCCAGATTTTCATTTTTCAAAAAAATTTTAATCATTATTTGTTTTGGAAAAATATTTGTATTTTTAGGATTCCTATGAGTTTCAAAGTAATAATCAATAGATAATGAGAATGTACAATGATCCTAACAAGATGAAATTTACAACATGTTCTTCAAGTCTTCAATGTCTCAATCTTTTTTGCATTTATTCCACAAAAACTTGTCGACAAATAATCTTGATTTTGAAATTATGCGTCATGCCTTCCATTGTATATCCTGAATTGTGCTAAGTGTATATTTCCTGTAACCAAACTCAATTTGCACAATTAGATATATAAGTTTGTTATCATCAAAATTCGGTTATTAAAGCCTTGTTAGGCCAACAAGTTCTCTCTTCGTTGGATTGAGTCTTGTTCTCGACAGATGAACTCGACAAATCATTTACTTGAGCTTGAAGTTGCTGACAATGAGCTTGGTTTTGGGTTTGCTGGGCCTGTAAGAGTTGAATTTGTGTCTGGCATTGAGTTTGAATCTTAGCCTGGTTGTTCACAGTTGTACTGATCCCGTCTAATGTTCGTCGTATGTTCATAATTGCCCTCAGTATATCAGTCATGATCAATTCTAGATCTACCATCAGGAATACGGAATCTAATTGTTCTACCCTTCTAAGCCTTTCTTTTAGAAATCGGGCTCAAGTGCGTATAGGTTCTTCTCTACACAAAGTTATTATCCTGGGTCTATGAATTGAAATGACTCATGTAAACTGGAGGACTCGTTAGCCGGGCTTAAACTCGAAATAACTTGCTCTCGATGATGGATCGGGAGGACGAAAACTAATTCTAATCGAGGTGCTAACTATACAAACAAAAGCATCCATAAAAAAAATCACATAACCCTAAAAGATTTATTCATCCTGAAAGAAGGGGTTCTAAGAAGCACTATGCACATGAGAAGGCTGATAGGTTTGCACTTAGTGTACCTTCTGAATAGAGTCTAGATATGCCACGCGTATCATTTAAGTAAAGCAAAGCGAAAAACATGCAAATAAGCGATAAAATGAATAAACAGGGACCTAAGGGTCATGCAACAATATTTTTGCCTCTAATATGCTATAAAAAGGCAATATAAAATAAACAGAGAAGACTCAATCACTATTTTAAGTTACTGGATATACACAAAAACTCACAGCCGTAGCAACTAATGTTGTAGCCGTGACAAAATAAGTCACAAAACATACGACCGTGACAAATATTGGGTTACCGCGAGGAACAAAATGGAAAGGCTCAATGCCGTGACAAATAAAAGTCGCGGTCATGGTTTCTAAGGGTCCAAATAGAGCATATTCAACATACAAGGCCTAAAACAGACTCAAATAGATAGGATATGCAGGACAAAGACCATAACCCATTCATTCTAGGTTAGATCCACCCTCCTTCGTCCTCCATACAAACAATAAGTCAAAGTAGAATGCAAAAGATGTTAAAAGAAGAGAACAAAGCGTATAAAACACATTTTTCATGTCACTCACCTCACAAACCCTCACGGAAGTAGCAAAAGGATGTAGAGACCGTGACATATATGGAAACAAATGCTACGGCTGTTAGAAACTAAACGCGGCCATTACTGTTAGTTTTACAAAACACACAGCTGTGACATTGAAAGATCGCGGTCGTTATATTTTCATAACCACAAAACACATAAGAATTGACGTGTATAGAATGGAGATCACAATCCATTTAATCTAAGCTAGATCTACCATTCATTACCCAACAAAATGATAAACTGAGGTACAAAAAAGAGAAAATGCTAAACAAAGCGTAAAAAAGGGAGAAAACTTTCAAACAAATGAATATCAGAGTTTTGAAAGGAGTTTTCATATTTTTAGCCTCTAAATAGATGTCGCGGCTGTAACAATAAAATGTTGCAACCATAGGTATGTAAGGCGCAAATGTATCGGCCATGTGCGAACAGTTCACGGCCGTGACTATAGGTTTAACGAAACATACAGCCGTGACACTAGAAGGTCGCGACCGTCATGTTCTAGAACCTCATGAAGGCTTTAATGTGCTTAGTATACTTGTGGGCATTGAAATGAAATAAAAACGACTGTAAATATATGAAACATAAAGCTACGAATACACTGTTTATAATGAAAACTTGAAGGAACAATGCTTAGATTGAAATGAATGATAAATAGACAATGAAAACAATAGAAACCTTATCCATGACACCCTCGTGAGAAGAAAATGAGGGTTTATAGAGGAGTCGTGGTTCCTAAGGTTACCTCGTATAAATATCCACCTCAAATGGCTCCTCAGGGGTGAGAATAGGCTATCTCTAGGCCGATACGAGCTCCAAGAACTCCCTCAATGCAAGCAAGAACACGAACAAGGCTCGAAAAGTATGGAATGAATAGGAGAATATCAGGTAGGGGAGTATTTGGGCAGAGTTTTGGTATCCATGCCTTTTTTCTTTTATTTCAGCTAAAAACGTTGCCTATTTATAGGCAAAATGGGCAACACAGAGCTCCTCTTGGATGCTGCCACCTGTTCAAAAAGGTGTAATAGTAACGGTTGCTATCTTTTTGTTTTGCTACAGTGTTGGCCGCTACTTTTATGGCAATGAAAAGGACAGTTGCGACTTTCAAAAGTCGCGACTAGAATCAAAACGTTGCAGCCGTGACAACCTGTTCTAGGGTTTTTTAAAAAGTAGCGACCGTGAGTACAAGGACACGGCATGTTCTGTGGTTTCAAAAAAGTTGGCAACCATGAGGAAAGGAATGTCACGACCTAAAGGTTTTTTTATGATTTTCTTCAGTTTTGAACCGAGTTCATGATTTTACTTACTTTGGAGTATCTTGGAGCATAATTCTCATATCTTTGTCATTAGAGCGCATTCGAGACGGGTGCCTAAGATTCAGTTTGGTCAAATTGGGGTGTCTACACAAGGATCCTATCATATCATTCTTAAAGAACGGAACTCTACCAAGCGAGAAGAAGGAAGTGCACAAGGTTAGGTTGAAATCAACCCGTTTTTGGCTTTCTCAAACTAACAAACTATATCGCTGCTCCTACACAGGGGGCTATCTCTTGTGCATGCATCCTGATTTGGTGGAAGATCTCCTTTGTGAAATACATAATGGGATATGTGGCGGTCACACTAGGGGACGATCACTCGCCCACCGAGCTATTTCCCAAGGATATTTGTGGCTATATATGTAGAAAGACGCCCAGCAATACGTAAGAAGATACGAGAAATGTCAGTTGTTCTCCCCTTTCATCCACCAACTTGTGGGAAAGCTGAACTCCTTAACCAGTCCATGGCCATTCACATAGTGGAGGTTAGACATTGTTGGGCCATTCCCCAAAGCAATATGGAATAGGAAATTCATGGTGGCAACTACTGACTATTTCACCAAATGGGTTGAAGACGAAGCACTCATTAATATAAGGGTGTCCGACATGAAAAACTTTGTGTGGAAAAGCATAGTGACAAGGTTCAGTATTCCTTGTGCTCTCATCTCGGACAACGGCACTCAATTCGATAGAATGTATTTTGGTAATTTTATGTCGATCTAACGATAGAGTTCCACAACTCCACCCCAGCATACCCTCAATGCCATAGCCAAGCAGAGGCCTCGAACAAAAACATCTTGAACAAAATCAAGAAACAGCTGAAAAAGGCAAAAGGTCGATGGGTGGATGAACTCCCTCACGTATTATAGGCCTACCGAACTCACCACGTAGATCCACTGGAGAAACCCCATATTCAATGGCCTATGGTGCCGAAGCAGTAATCCCTCTTGAGATCAGCCTCCCTACCATGAGAACCGAGGTATTCGACCTCGTAAACAATAAGGAATTACTAACCAGAGATCTAGACCTAGTCGAAGAACAACAAGAGAAAGCGCTGCTTAAAATTAAATCTTATTAGCAGGAGATGATCTAAGACTACAACAAGAGGGTCAAACCAAGGGAGTTCGACCCTAGAGACCTAGTTTGAGAAATGTTATGGGCAATATAAAGATATCGGAGAGGAAAAGTTGGGGCCAAACTAGGAAGGGCCTTACAAAGTCAAGTCAATCGTAGGCCCTGGGGCATACTACCTCGAGGACGCTGATAGAAAGAAGATCCCTCAGCCATAGAACTCGGCTATCCTAAGGGTTTTTTTACCAATAAGCACTTTGTATTCCCCAAACATTTTCAGTATCAATGAATGAAATTTTTTTTGAAGATTATGAGTCTATACTTCAATTTTTATTCACCAACTCTTCAGGGTTTCTAACAACCCCTTCCAAGCAGGCCAGGTTGACCCTGAGCATAGAACAGCCTCTCAAGAGTTATAATAACTCCCAGGGTTTCTAACAATCCCTTCCAAGTAGGCCAGCTCGACCCTGAGGTTAAAATAGCCTCTCAAGAGTTAGAATAACTCCTAGGGTTTCTAACAACCTCTTCCAAGTAGGCCAGCTCGGCCTTGAGGTTAACAACTCGGCCCTGAGGTTAGAATAGCCTTTTAGGAGTTAGAATAACTCTTAGGATTTCTAATAAGCCCTTTCAAGTAGGCCAACTCAGCCCTGAGGTTAGAATAGCCTCTTAGGACTTAGAATAACTCCCAGGGATTAACTCCTAGGGTTTCTAACAACCCCTTTTAAGCAGGTACCTCGGCCTTGAGGTTAGATCAACCTCTCAGGAGTAAGAATAACTTCCAAGGTCTCTAACAACCCCTTTCAAGCAGGCTAGCTCAACCTAGAGGTTAGAGTAGCCTTAAAATAAGAACAATATCACTAAGTATGGGAGCAACTCTCGGGGTCTCTAAACCCCAGCAAGTACGGCTCACCAAAGAGTAGGAAGTGCATACAATGAAAAATCACAGGAAAATGAAAAATGAAGAAATATATATAACACAACAACTAAGAAAGAAAAGAGAATTTCATTGATATGAAAATAAAAGCAATAGATAGAGGAAGCCCGGCCTTACAAACGGCAAAATGGCCGAAGCTCTACACTTACGAAAACAAAACAAAAAAAGAGAAGAAAGAAGATAGGTAAAATAGAAATATAACTAAAAGAAAATGTAGAAGGGATGGTGCTGGGCTCAGGCCTGGCCATCGTCCACAACTTTGGGATGTCCATCTTCTTGCCCCTCCTTAGTACCATCGTCAGGTACTTCAACTATCTCCTCTCCAATGAATGGAGAGACACGACGGCTCGAGGCCGTGTCTCTGGTATCCTCTCGACAAGGGAGAGGCAAGGCAAGAGGAGCTTCAGAGTCTGTGGGGTCGGCTTCGGCCACTGCTCCTCGGTAGCAGCAGTGGCTTCAGCTAGATTTGGAGGCTCACTCCACAAGGGGGAATCCAGAGGGATGCCAGCTCGCTCCAAATCCTACTTGTATCCCAAGGCAAGGAGCTTAGTTCTAATGCTGACAACCTCCTTAGAGAGATGAGCACCTCACTCATCCCACCCCTACTTCCAGAACTGGTCGTCACGTTCGGTCTTGGCAGCCATCAGGTCGGCCGCGATCTTTCTCTGGGTCTCCACCTTGGCTTGGACTACAGCAAGGAGGCTTTTGAGCTCGACATTGGTGGCCACAATCAAAGCCGCATCCTCCTTCGTCTTCTTGGCCTCCTCTTAGAAGCTTTCAATCGAGCCTCCAACCCTTGTCAAGTGGAGGCATCTAAAGCTTGGGCGGCCTCCAGGTCTTTGATATGCTACTAGACCTGAGCAGCCGCCTTGCCAACCTTCCTGGCCTCCCTAAAGAGCTCGACATAACGATTTTTCAAAATAGTCACGGCCTGAAGATGATGCGAAGAAAAAGAAGCATGAACAAAGGTGGTTAAGTGCTGAGCAGATATAAAGATAAAAGAAAAGAAATCAAAGGAAGTAAAGGGATTTTTCTTTTCTAAGTATGAGAGTACTTACCAAAACACCAATCTGGCAGACCCTTTCAAATAGGGCCGGCGTAGCCAGGTCAGAGTGGTAGACCATATCAAGGGGCAGGGTGATCCCCCTCGCCAGGCAGTGAGCAGCATCGCCCTCATTCGAGAAGTCGCTCATAATAAGTTAGCGACCCATGGTGTTGAACTCAGAGAGCTAGGGAGCAGGGACCTTGGATTGGTCTCAACGGTTGGGAAGCCATCGCCACAAACTAGACGGCGGCATTGGGGCGGACGTGCTTCTCGAGTCGAAGAGGAGCGTAGCTGAGAGGTAGCTCCAATCGTAGCTAGCATTGGAGTAGCGGTCAGTTATAGGGCAAGAGGAGGTGGAGGAACCTATAGAGCTGGATCCCTCGACAGTGGCGGCGGCACCGTAATCCTCACAGCTAGTGTCGCCGAAGTTCTCGCAGCGTTGGGACCAAGGGCAGCCGTCCTCAAGTTGAAAGTGGTCCTCAACTTGGCATGCCTTCTTCTTCTTCAGCTTAAGGAAGGGGTGGAGATGCAGGTGGAGGTAGAGACGGTGGAGCTTGCTGCCTAACTTGTCTGTGGCATATGACCCGTTTGTAGCTGGGAATGTAATCTAGAAGGTTGGGTGCCGAACGAGTCTCCCTAATAGCAAGGCAGCGTTACACTTTGGCAAAAATAGCCTACCTTTTCTTTCACATAGTGAGGGAAGCCTCTACAAAAAGGAAAACCAAAGCAGTATAAGTACGACACGTAATAAAATAAAATAAAAAGAGAGAAGGGGGAAAGGTGAGAAGCAACAGCATACGAATAAGAAAAAAAGGAGGCAGCCGAACCAACTTGGACTCCTTGGGACCCTAGGCATGGAACGACCAGCAAGTCCAGCACGGCCTGGTTTAAATTCAAAATCTCCTCCCACCAGGATGTAGTCATCACTATGTTTATCTGAGTCAAGGAGATCATGCACCATTTATTGGGCAATACTCCTTTGGTAGAGGTAGTAGGTGTTATTGTTATGGACGAGGGTATAACTATGAAATATTTCGAGAATGTCCAGATTCAAACCATAGCGACGGTTAATCTCAGCCACCACAATCACCACCCTAATGAAGTTAATAGAGGCTTGATGGGGTGTAAGGCGGCACAGAGCCAACATCTCCCTTAAGAGGTGGTCAATGAAGGTAACCTTATTTTCCCTAGGAAGAAAGGGGGACCCAAGAACGTCAGGATCACAGTAGCGAACCGTGACTGAGGGTGGAATACGATACCTGGCCCTGAAGGCGACCATGGCAGAAAGGGTGTTTACTTCTTTTACGAATTTTACTTTTTTGGCCATGACTCAGGAGGAGATAAATAAATCAAGATAGAAAGGGAGCAAAGAGCCTACTGTTAAAGAAACCCAAACCCAGGGGAAAGAACGGGAGGAACCCCAATCTGGAGAATAAAAGAGGGCAAAGTGATAGGGAGAGGAATGCCTAAGATGGGAAAGGGTGATGATAGGGACCAAGACTCCCAAAACCTAGAAAATGGGTTGCCTAAAAACCCATAAAGAGAAGAAAACAAGGAAGAAGGAGAGTGCGAGAAGAATTAAAACTAAAAACTTATAAAGCAGTGGAAGACGTCGATGGCGAATGAATTAGGTCCTAGCTCGTACTCGCGACGTTGATCGTTAGGAGTGTTTTTTACAGCTACAGCGGTGGTTGTTGATGGTTGCAAGGTGGAAAGATCTTGAAAATGCAGGAGAAGCAGTGAAGTTTGAGAGGATTCGAGTGTTTTAGACGAAGGAAAATAAGTGACAGAGGCCCCTTTTTTTATAGGCGAGGGTCTTTTCCTCCAAAAACCCAGGCACCAATGGTCACCTTAGGCAGGCGAATCGACGTCTGCCCACCATTGGGAAAACGCGAGGCACCCTTATACGGACCAACCCCGCTTCAACACGTGGTAAAACGGGGGCTATATTTAATGAACCAGGCGGCGTAATAAATGATATACGAAAAATGGCCGAAGTACAAGCAAAAAAGTGAGTCAACTCCCCTCATGCCGAGTAAGAGAAGAACTTAGGGGCAAATGAAGGGGGGCGGAACTAAAGCCCAGATCCAGTGGTCCCCATCAAGGCCTAAAGCAAGGGCCCAAAGAGAGAGTGGTGAGAAAGCCCACTTAGAAAGGATGACCTTTTGGCGAAGCTCACCATGACCGGCAAGATACTTGGATACGAACTCAAGAACAACATTAAATGCAATGTGATCATGACAATGCAACATTAAATGCAATGTAACCGCGATAGTGTAGACACCCCAATTTGACCAAGCCGAATCTTAGGCACCTGTCTCGAATACGCCTCAATGAGGAAAATAAGAGAATTATGCTCAAAGGTACTCCCTAGCAAGCAAGATTAGGAATTCGATTCAAAATTCAAGAAAACCACCAAAAACATCCAGGCAGCGACATCCAACCCTCACGACCGCAACCTTTTTCACCTTTTTGAAAACCCTAGAACAGGCCGCGACTTCTATTGTCACGACCGTCACTTTTTAAAAAAACCTAAGCCTAACCGCGACTTTTGAAAGTCACGACTGTCCTTTTTATTGCCATAAAGGTAGCAGCTGGCACTGTACAAAAGCAAAAAAGTTGTGGTTGCCACTTTGACACCTTTTTAGACAGGTGGCAGCATTTTAGAAGGGGTTTGTGTAACCCACCTTACCTATAAATATACGTCATTTTTCACAAAAATGAGAGGAGAAGCACTTGGATAACAAAACTCTGTTGGTTTTGAATCCCACCCGATATTTCGATATCCATACCATACATTCCGAGCCCCGTTCATGGTTTTGCTTGCATCGGGGAGGTCTTGGAGCTCATATTGCTTGGAGATATCCCATTCTTACATCCAAGGAGGCGTTTGAGGTGGATATTCATACGAGACAACTTTAGGAACCCATGACACTTCTATAAACCCTCATTTTCTCTCTTCCAAGGGCGTCAAGGATAAGATTTCCATTGTTTTCATTGCTTATTTATTATTCGTTTCAATCTAAGCATTGTTTATGTAGATTTTCCTTATAAACAGTATATTTGTAGCATTCTATTTCGTATATAATAGTTACGTTTTGATTCATTTTTACGTTCACTAGCACACTGAACACATGAAGAACCTTCTGTGGTAGATTTGGCCTACATTTAATGGGTCATGGTCTCCCTTCTGTATGTTCCATCGCTTTAAGTTTAGTGTCTGTGGTTTTAAGAACATGATAGCCGCGACCGATCAATGTCAGGGTCGTGTGTTTTGTCAAACCAACAATAAAGGCCGCCATTTATCTTCCTACGGCTACACCTTTTTCTTTATATTTGTCATGGCCGCCACATTCTTTTGCTACAGCCGTGAGGTTTTGTAAGGTGAGTGACATGAAAATTGTGTTTTCAGCTTACTGTTATTTGTTTTAGTATTCTGTGTATTCTATTTTAGAAATA
>JAULJZ010164113.1:0-26012 GCA_032270985.1 Heliamphora pulchella | reverse complement strand
GGGGGGGGGGGGGGGGGGGGGGGGGGGGGGGGGGGGGGGGGGGGGGGGGGGGGGGGTAAGTAGATAAAAATATCCTATCGGCTATGAAGCACAAACCATAATTACCGGGAGAAGGGTCCTATCATATTAACTAGGAACCTGAACAACTTCCTACTATTTTATATTTACCTGATTTCATAGTTCCGTCATTTGTGCCAAGTTTTGATAAATGCTATTCAGTTACCCTAAATTGACAATTTTTATTGAAAGGCCATGACTGCCATTAACCATGGAGATGGCCAGTAATCATATTAATTGGGAGCCTGTAAAACTTCCTAAGTTTGACTTTGGTAGCATAAGGTTTTTTCATTCTTTCGTGTAACATGTGTGGTACATTTTTCACAATTTGTAAAATTATCACTTCCTTTCCTGCAAAAACTTTTGAGCTTTATATTTAGTTTTCTACACATAACCACTCTTATTTCTTGTACCTTAATTACTAAGACATAGTATTATCCTCGTAATCACCCATTTCATAATCTTATATTGCTACTTTGTGCACACTTTCCGTTTCATCTCCTGAGCTAATTATATTTCTAAAATTTAGCAGTTCACCAAAGAATAGGTTACCTCCAGAATCTATTACTGTCTGTTGTACTTTTACCGAGACAATTTCCTGTTTTATTTTTGTTTTTCTCTCTGTTCCTTGCCAAGTTATTTTTCCTTTACGAAGGAACTATGGATCAATTTTCCTACAACATTTCGTTGAAATGACTGGATATTCTCTCTCCCTCTATTCTTTTTTCCGCTGTTTGTGTTTAGATATTTGGGGAGGGGGGAGGGGGAGGGGGAGGGGTCTGGGGGCTGGGAACTTATATATTTGGCCACTGCTGCGCATGTAGAATGACATATTATATGTTGGAACCCCAATCTGTTTTAGTTCAAAGACTAGAGGTCCAGTTTCCGAAGTAGAGATGATAGTTGTGACCATATTAACTTTGTTGATCTATAATTTTTTTTATTTCAACCAGTTGTTATTTTCCAAAATTTGGTTGCTATAATTTTTTTATTCTTTTCACAGGGCCTAAAGGCCGTTAACATGGTTTAGACCAAGTCTGCATTTGAAATTTGGCTTTTTAATTGAGAATATAAAAATCACCATATAATTGGAAATGCATGTCTGAAAGTTACGTCATATGTGCATGGTATTGTCGCTATTGTGTGTCTAGCAAAATTAGTTGCGGAAAATTTCTGAAAATTTTGAAAAAAAAAGAAAAGAAGTGAAATTAAATTTGTTTAGAAAAAGCAAGGTTTTTATTTAACAATGAGACGTAGTCTCCTACCATCCTTTTCTGGATTCTGTCTTTATCCCTCTGTTATTTTACCTTTTTTGCCTTCAAAAATCTGAAAGTGAGCATTAGATGCATTTGGATCACTTAAATTTGATTCTCCCCACGTTTTTTATGATTTTATATGCTTATAGGGGAGCATTATTATTTTTCCTTAGTGAAGTTCTTGCATCAATTTGTACATTATCATTTCTTTTTAGTAAATTCAAGTTAGGGCACACTTACTCTTTAATAATGTCAAGCTCTACGCAGTGTGTGGTCTCGACTAGCATGTCTTAAAATGTCATGTCAGCGGTTGGCTGATCAAGTTTTCTCTTTGTAATGCCATATTAAGCATGGCAAGCATGTTTAGTATGTTTGCCATGATTCATTGAAACCAGATGGGCAAATCATTACGCTGTTGTCATTATATTTCTTTATGAGGGAGATCCTCCACAAGTCCTAATGTTTTGCTTGCCATGCATTGATGGTAGTAGGGAGTTGAATTATGTTACTGTTGTCGTTATCTTTTCTTCATGAGGGAAATTCCCCACATCACCTGGTGTTACTTTTGCCCATAGTATCCTTTATGGTTTCATCTTTTGCTTCAACACAATAAATGCAAGAACTAAATTTGTAACTTTCTCACTTTTTTGTTTTCTCCCTCTCTTGGGCTCAAAGGTGGGTATTATTCATACCTTTGTTTTTGTTTTAATGTTTTTAGGTTTTTGATAGGTAAGTGGGAATGGGGACCCTAGGATGTGACCTGGGGCATAAATGTGGGTTGTAGGGACTCATGTTGCTTGGGCCAACCACAACACTTCCTTTATAGTACTTTGAGGCATTGTCTTCGGGTGTTAGATAAACCTTCTTTTTTGGTGTTGGAAGGTGTGTGATAATGAAATCAAAGTAGGCTTTGTGTCCCAAATTCCCAATCAGTTAGGGTTGATTACATGAGTCTTTTTACGTTATTTTGCTATGTTAATGGTTATATGTCAGTTAGACTCAGTATGTTTATATTTTTTCTTATAACATCCTCTATCAATTTGGATCTCCTCCTCCCCTTAATATTTTCATTAACATTAGTATTATCACTTCTCTTTACTATTTCATTTACTAATTTACATTGTATGTGTCTAAACTAGTTTATTATATTCAATTGGTGTGACCCTTACCATTTCACAGATTTTTTTATTCCCGATTTTATCTTTTCGGATTTTACCACACATCGACCTCAATTTTCTTATTTCACTAACTCATTTTATTTATGTGATGTTTCTTAATTGCCCATCATTTTGTTCCATGTAGCATCGTTGGGCTAATTGTCGTCCTATAAAAATTTTCTTTTAGTTTTGTAGGTATCTATAGGTCTCATAATATGTCAAAAGCACAATTTCACTTGAAGCAACCAACATTAATTTTTATGAGTTAAATTGTTTGCAATTTCTCTATATTTGTTAATAATCGAATTTAGATAACGAAAATATTTATTTTTTGTTATTCTTGTGGTTTTGAATCTTTACGTGTTCACTATTAGTACTTCTATTATACTTAATGTATGTTTTACATATTCAGTTTTGTTCTTGTTAAGTCACCAATTGTCTCAAAAGCTTAAATTGAGAGGAAATGGGTCCAACAATGTATATCAAGCTATTCAACACTTTCTTTCACGTGTGACCCTATCTCGTACGTGGAGAGGCAAACAAATTTAACTACATAGGAATCAACACAGATATAACATAATACACAATAACAAACATAACAGGAAAACCGATAGGATTTGAACTCAAGACCTCCTAGAACCATAGCTCTAATATCATGTTAAGTCGTAAATTGTTCCAAAAAACTTAATCTATTAAGAAATGAGCCCAACAGTGATATCAATCTGTCCAACAGTTCTTTCTCATTTTTACGTCCAAAGTTTCTCTCTAAATTTTTAATTTAGCATTAATTTTTATTACAATCTCATCTACTAAGATAATATCAACTACATACAACGTTCGCCATGGGATATCATCTTGAATATATCAAGTCAAGTCATCCATAACTAAGACAAAAGACAAGGATACAAAGCTAACCCTTGACGTAGTCTTATTGTAATTGAAAATTTACTTGTTTCTCTTATGGGTAATCTAATTTTAGAATTGTTCATCATACCTGTCCTTTATCGAATCAATGTACCCTTTTGTCACTTCTTTTTTCGCTATCCACGATATTATAGCTCTAGACACTCCAACATAAGTCTTTTCTAGGTCTATAAAAACCATATTAAGATATATGTTCTCTCTATTTTTTCCTGTTATTCTCTTTAGTAGGTGAATTGCTTCCATAGTTGGTCTACCATGCATAAATCCAAACTGATTCTGTCACACCATTGTTACGTCTCTTAGACGATATTTAATCATAGTTTTCCACAACTTAATTGTACAACTCATCAATTTGTACCTCCATGTTTGTTGCAGTTTTGAATATCAATTTTGGGAAGTGTGATAGGATATGAGAATACAATTCTTCGTATAATCTGTTATAGGAATAGACGGTGTAGAGAGACTAAACTACATTTAAGGTTGGCTGTTAGCAGTCCAATTTTGTAGGTTCAAACCCTTGGTGCATCTTAGATGGGTTGGAGTTGATGTGAGTAACAAGTGAATGGAACCACTTAGGCTCAAGTTATGCTCGTTAAAAGTTAAAGCTTTTCTTGTTTACTTGGATCTTGAGCAAAACAAAAAGTATCTACTGCTCAACATAGTTAAGTATGGTTCCAAAAACGTTAATTAAGGAATGCTGATGGATGTATCCTAAAAAATTGGAGTGGAGCTTAAACAACCTGAGCAGGCTGTGCTCATTGTGGCTTTAGCTTTGCTTGTGAGGCAATTAAGCTTATTAGAACTTGGCCTCTAGTGTGGCTTACATTGTTGATCATCAGCTACCACAAAACTAGCTTTATATGAGCCAAACCATGCAAGAAGCCAGCCCTAGTTGCCTCACCATAATTTGTACCCATTAAGGTGCTGATTGCTGTTTTAATATTTGGTTTTTTCAATAAATTAAAATTATGAAAAAGCATCTTGTTAGAATAATGAAGGGATTTCCTTGCATTTCTTTCCAAATTATGCTTTATTTTTGGTGCTTGTATTACCTCTAATTTGTTTCACCAACAATTATCTAGTAAGATTTCGCAATATGGGTAATGATGACCTCAACCCGACCGAAATTTAAAGCATCTACCTGCTGTAGGACCTAAGAAGAAAATCAAAATATATAAATTTAATTCACGAGGATATGTACTTTGCATATTTTTGTTGATTAATGTGTTTGATGACAGTGTTGTAACAACATTTAGTTATCTTTTTTTTCTTTTTCTTTTTAAGTTTTGGAACTACTTTTTTATCTTTATGTTTTATAACTATTTTTTTCTCTTTATGTTTTAGAACTGTGATAAAGTAGATAATTTTTCTCTAAAATTGACCTTTTTCCCCCTTTCCTAAACTTGAAAATTGCAGTCCGTCTTTGAGCTTGATATCCATTGTTCAACCCACTTCCTAATGGCTTAGCTTTTGCGGCAATTGCTTTTCTAACGTGGACCATCGTAACAGGGTTTTGGATATCAAACTCTCACACCTTCTCGCACGTGGAAGAAGGCGTGAGAGTTTGATATACAATGGCCAACGTTCTAATAGCTCCGCACAGTGTCTATCTTACCATCTTATGTTTTGCATTTAATTATTTGTCTGGCGTTTGATTTAAGTAATGCATCATTTTCATCATCCATTTCTAGATATGTTGTTGACTTCTTTATTTAATCAAAATAAGTTGCTCGAAAGGAGACGATTATAAATTTGAAACTACCATGCAGAATAAGAATTTGAATTCGATATCCAGAGCGGGATGTGCAAGTCTACCATCGCTGATACCTTCCCTGGAGTGTGTAGCAGAGTCGGATAATGTGGGATATGCTCAAAAAGGTTGGGGCATCATGACTTGCTAGATAACTAGTCTTTGCGATTATGGCATAATAAACCACTATAATCTTTGTGGGGTATTTTTATTTACTTCTAAATATAGAAGGCAGAATGTTTATTAAAGGACTGGGTTCATTGTTGCAGATAACTATGGGAATATCAACTGTCCCGAGGATATGGATAACAGAAAAAATCATTGTCGAACAGTTATATGCAATGAACAAAGAAGTTTCATGGGAGCTGAAAGTTATAATAAGGTTCGGTTCTTGTCCCTAGATTACATCTTTTATTGATACAGATAATTTTGTACTCGGGAAGTATTTTCTTTGTTTCTGCTTGGGAGTCTGTACATAGATACCTTCCATTGTTCTATCTCCAAGTTTTAGTCCAATTACCTTTGAACCAAAACAAAAACAAAAAAAAAAAGAAAAAGAGAAAAAAAGAAGGGAAAAAAATGTCGGACATAAGACTCCAGCATACAACAGGGTCTAGGAGGGGTAGTAGGTAGACAACTTTACGCCAATGTTTTTGAGGAGAGGCTGATTCCTGTGGCTATAGAATTCGTAAAATTTGCAAAGGCTATTTGAATAAATTTCAATAATTTTATAGCAATAAAAACAAAAACAAACCACAATGTCTGGAAGATAGCACTTGCGATTGTATAGTGAGAATAATTTCTTCTTTTTCTATCTTAATTGCAAGAAAGCTTTACTTGAATCAGGCTTTGTACACAAGTCACAGGAAGTAGCAAAGATGTGGGCCTATTTGTGCAATTGCACATTTTCGATTTGGAAATGTCCCCTTCTTTTCCTGTGGTAATTCTTGAACTGCCTTGATGTTGTCTTTTAGGTGCAAAAATTTAATCCTTAGTTGATCTATTTGTTTATGACGATGCAGGCATCTGGTTTTAAAATTGTTCGAGAGAGTTCCCGCTCAACCCGCGAAAACAGACAGACATACTGCTTGCAAAATGAACTTGGCCACAATGAGAATGGTTTTTGCGGCAGAAGGAAGTACCCAAAGACACCAAAGACATTTGATAGGAAAAAATTCTCTTTTGCAAGTGAGGTTGGGGTAAGTGATGCACCCCCAATTCAAAGCAGAAATTCAAAACATGGTGCACGCCTGGCAGAAAACGCTTCTACTTCCTCCATACAATCTTCTAAGGCCATTCCTTCTTTCGAGTTTTGTGTCAGCTCAGAAGAGGGCATTAACATTGTTGTTGATTTGAATTCAAGCCCATCAGACTGGTCTAAGAGATTGGACAGCGAGGTGTCTGGTTGTCACAACATGCTTGATAACAAATTTGGGAGTCTTCGTGAAGAGCTTCAACTTTTGGGGAGTAGCAACAAACAAATGAAAAATCCTCTCTGGAATACAGATTCAGAGCATAAAATGAACAATGACCATGTGCAAGCTGAATCATCTTCTTATTCAATTAAGAAAGAATGTGATCCTGTTGTGGTAGTTGATCATCCATATAGAGGTGATGTGTCTTTAAGATCCTCAGCCATAAAACAATGCCATGTTGCTGTGGAGATGTCTACACAGTTAGAGCAAAATAAAGAACTTTTACTCTTCTCTACACTCAATTCTGATGTACGGAACAATGTGACTTCTGGTATAGAGTCTTGTCCAATAGACAGAGAAACAATTCCTCTTGAATCGGGTGTTATTAACATTCCCCAGATAAAATCATCCAGTAATTCTGTTGTTAATTCTACATCAGAAGGTCCAAAAAATCTTGACTTGTTTGAGCATATGAGTTCAGTGGTTGGTGATAAAAATTGTGAAGATATTACCCTACAAAACACTTGCAATGATGTGAGCCCTAGTCTTGCGTATCCTGGATCTTCATCATCTGGTTCAATGGAAATGCAGTTGGCAGAGGTTGCTAGCCAACAGAAAAATGCATCATGTTCTCCTTCCAGAAATAGTGGTTTCCTGGATGTAGTCGATCCAATGGTCAATCTGGAAACAAGAGATGATGAATTGGCTAATTCAAGCACTTCTCAAAGCCATATGTCTCCACGTGCTGAAGAATGGGTATGACCTCTGAATCAATGCATGGGTGACAACTTGTGAACAAAACCTTGTATTGTATGTTGCACAATTTTATTTATTTTATTTGATGTGTAAATCATAGGGTTACTCAAAACTAGCGGAGTCTTGAGAGGCTCAGTTTTCCATAATAGAGAATAGTTTGCACTCTAGAAAAAATTAGAGAAGGCACCAATTGATTGTATCTCTTAACCTTTCACAAAAAGGGTTTTGGAATGATAATTACATATATGTTTCGAAATGAAGCAATCTAATAACAAAAATGTCCAAGGGAGGATAAACCGTGCATTCATGCACCACACTCATATAAGAAGGCAATGCTATACGAAGAAATTATATTTGCATTTCCCCAACTAATCTAAAAGAAGACTTGACCAAAACTGGGATCTCCATAATAGCCGCAATTACCAAAACTGCACATTCAACATTAACTGCAACATAGATTTACCTAATCTTCATATGGAATTAAATATTACTTTAATCTACAATGCTTGACATATTTATGTTTTGAAGGGCCGAAATTTGATTTTGGTGACTTCTGTCAAACCTCAATGGTCTATTCGAGTCGAGAGTGCATTATATGTGAATCTTTTCCATATTTTGCCTATGTTTGGCCTAGCTTTTCTTAAAGGTTTTTTGCCTAAAAACTTTTAAAAAAGCCCACTGGTTTGGCCTAAGTTAGTTTTTCCACATCTTTTTACATTTGCTTTTTTATAGAAAAGCCAAAAAGTCTAAAACAAAAGCTAGTCCAAACACAAGTTTTATAAAAAACTGAAAATATCTAACAGATTATTTATGTTTGTTGGGAGATCATCAAGGCACTTGTTGTTTTCTTTAGATGTATGCTTTTGAGTTGTTTTTGTTAGGACATTGAATATGCATTTTGGATTCTCATACAATTAAAGAGATGTTGCTAGTTTATCCTTAATTTTTGGGGCAGTACCTTTGTTTCTCTTCATTTTTTTTGTAGATAGTCATAGTACAAAATTCATCACAAGATCCCATTTGGTGCAGGAAAGGTGCAAAGTTATTAATGGGGCAGAAACTTCAGAGTAATTTCTCTTCCTGAAGAACATGTTTTGTTAATTTGAATAATATGGTGATCTAATCATATATTTTTATGTATACATATTTGTCCCTTGCAGATCCTTGCTGTCAACAAAGACATTGGAGAAAACACCTGAGAATTCAGAAGCTGATAAAATACCAAAGAGAAAGAGGCAGCATTCTGAGGGTAAAGATCTCAATTTGTGTGGTGTACATAATGCTAGGATTCTAAGAAGTAGAAAGCATCTTCTTGAGAGAGTCCTCCCCAGAAGATCCATGCGGCTAGTTCATAAGGTTCGGATTTCACTTGATAGTCTATGGTATCGTTGTGTTGCTCCTGAATAGAGTTTTATATAAATACATTATAGCGATATTAGCTATTTGTATTTAAGTTCTTTTACTTTCTAAGAGATGGAATAGAATTTCCAGATTGAAACTGTGATGACCCTCTTGGAAGTGTGCATGAGTGATCTTGGGTATGCAAGTAGGAGCAATGAACCCAAATGAGATCTCCTTGGGTAAACTTTCGGGTGAGTTCCCATAATTGCTGAAACTTAATGACAGAAGTCAAAGACTTCGTAGCTATGACCTTGACACCAACGAGGAGTTCGACCCGCTGCTTTAAAATTGTCCTATTGTTCTTTTATACTGCATAATTGATTCCATCCAAAAATCTGTTTTTCTTGCATAGTCTCAATTAGAATGCTGCGTCTTACTATTGTAGGTGTTATGCATATATAGATTGAAAAGAATGACTTATTTTAAAGTCTATATTATTTCTTTATTGTTGAGAATTCCAATCTAGAGGCTGTTTTTTAGGTTTTGAGATTTCATAAAAATAACTGACCCAATGTCATGTCTACATCATCACCTAGTGCTCCATTAATTTATTTAACATTTAAAAGCGTAAACTGGCATAAGCTAAAAGGGCCTTGAAAATTATTTCTTTGCAATATAAAATAATAAAAATAAATTTAAATGAAATGATATAAATGGAGGTAGGTGGAAAATTGACTACTTTATAAGGCTAAGGCTTAGCTTTGGGCAAGGGTACTCAGTCGATCTTGCTCTAACCACTTTCGGCTTCAGGAAAGGTTGACTTTTCCTTTCCATGAAGTTTTTGTTCCAGGCCCCCTAAATAGAGTAAATAGAGTAAGGGGACTAAGGATCTGCTTAGAGTTTTGTAGCTCTCTCTCTCCCTCGAGAACATTTCTTTCAAAATAGTTTCGAAAAGAACTCACAGGCTTCACCTTTTCCTCGATAAACTCATAGTCCTTGGCCCGAATGTTATCGAAATGTGACTGATTCAAAATATGATCGAGGTTGGGGAACTAACGAGAACAAGGTTTTTATTACTGACCATAGGAAAGAATAAAAACAAAACTTGAGGAAGGAAGAGAGGCATTCTTACCCTGAGATAATCTGGATTATGAAAGAAAGGTCACTTTGATCCCAAGGAAGAAAAGAGAGTGCCTTTAGGAATATCACGAGTCACATTTGTTACCCCGCACACCAAGGTTTTGCCCTTACTTTATTAAACGTGACATAGAAGAGAACTGGCAGAAGATTAATTGGAAATAGTATTCTGTTGGGAAAGATTGGAAGTAGGTGCTGAGTGTTCAGCAGCCTGTTTGAAAATCATTTTATACTGTTAATAGCTCCTTAAAGGGATCTAGCTAATCAATAATATAAAAGACGAGTTTTATTGAATTAAGAATGGTCTTAGCAAACTGATAATTAGTAGGGACAATTTAAGATTGAATGCTTTCCAGTTTCCGCATAAACATTAGAGAAAAAAAACCTACATTTGAGCCTAGAAGGGCAAGTGAAAAAATTGTATAACCAACACAGAAATTTAGTCATTTTGGTAACACGGAAATTACTCTAAAATCACCATATTAACCATATTGTTTCTGCTTTGTTCGAGTATTTTTTATTTCTTGCTCCATTTGATATGCATATTTAATGGCTATTGGCATTTCATATTTCTTTAGTTATGCACCCTGGAAGTTGTGATCCAAAAAGTTCATGAATGCGTGCTATAATAGAGTTTGTATAGATTTTCTTGGAGAACTTCCAGTTGGTATATATTTTTTAATCCTCTCTTCTAATTGATCTTGAGCTTTTGTTTCATGAAATTGTAGAAAGTTGGTCAAAAATTAGGTTTTGCAATTTTTTCTTTATTTAATTGTTGTTTGGGTCCATTAGTGCTTAGAATATTTGCCTAATTACTATCTAGTCAAAAGTTTAACCACCCAAAATAAAAAGAAGAAAAAGATCTTATTTGGGTTCATTAACAGGTTTGTTGGATACTCTTCCTCTCTTCATCACTTTGGTATCGGACCAACCCTTTCTAGAAAGAGAAATATAAAAAATGGCACTAGAGAACCAACGTCCATTTTCTAGTCGCAACTATTTTTTGCAGCATAACATTGAAACAGTTAAGGTAATGCCAAGGTTTAAGATATTGATAAGACAATCAAACAACTTGAAAGTGCAAGTGAAATTCTCGTGATTGTCATTTGTCATAGATTGAGAATATGTTGTTCATTTATAAATATAACAGTAGCAGTATTATATACCAAGCCAAGCCTTGTGTTCCACTCATTTGTAGTCGGCTACATAAATCTTTTTTTCTCTTTTTGCTATGGTAAATTTTGTAAATTTATATTCTTTTTTACGACAATTTTGTGTGTTAATTTAAGTCTTTCCCTCTCTCCAACATTTTTGTCAACAATAGGCCCATCACTTTTCATAACCATTACATCTACTGGTCTTTGTTGTATGCGATCAATCACCTGTTACAAATGTTTTCATTCGAAATCTCTCTTCTGATCTTTCCTCTCACCAATCTTAACATTCTTATCTCATCTACAATGCATTTTCTTTGTTTGTTATTTTGTAATTGCTGAACACTCTGTCTCGTATAGCATTGTTGACGTTATAGTTTATAAAAACTTTCTTTCAATTTTGTAGGCATTTATCAATTGCATAATGTGCCAGTACCCTCCACTTGAACTAATATATTTTAATTATATGGGTTATATCAGTCCCCCTTTTTCGCTATTTCTACATTTATTATTATTAAACTTGTACTTTACAAATCACTAATTTATTATTAATTGAAGACTGGATATTATTACCCCTCATTTAAGTGGTCAGAGATTTTTAAATAGTGCCTAAAATGCTATGACGTGGTGGGAGTGGTTACTTTTATATTAAAAACTTTAGAATTTCATAACTTTCAATATATATATATATGTATATATATATATATGTATAAATATACATGTATTTTTTATGAAACTAGCATATTCGGAAGCTATGCATCGAGATTTATCAAACAAGATCCATATTGATATGAATTTTTGTGAAAAAAAAAACCCGATAAATTTGATAATTTTCTTTCTTAAAATTGATAAATTTCTCAGTTTTTGAAAATTTTAAAATTCCTTAGCTTTGCAACGAAGAGATTTCTCAATTTTTAATTTTTTTTCAGTTTCACAACTAAGAAATTTTTTGTTTTAAATTTTTATTTTCATAATAGAAAGTTTTCATTTTTTTTTCCTTTTTTTGTTTGTAATTCTTGAATAGCTTGATATGCATTATAGGATCTATTTCATAATAATGTAAGTTTTTGGAACAATTGATGACTTAACAGTAACTTGTGAAGTTTTTTATTTTTTTATAATTTGTAAGTTTTGGAACTAAGAGACTTGATAATTTCATAATTTCTAACTGACAATTTATCGAATTTTTAAAATTGAGAAAACTGTAAAATTTCTCAATTTATTACAAACTGTGAAATTTATCAGCTTAAGAAAAATTGAAAAATTGAAAAATTTCTCAATTTTAGAAACTTGAAATTAAGGAATTTTTCAGTTCCAAAATTTAAAAAAAAAAATCCATTTTAAGACCAAGAATTATCTTAGTTTTTGAAAATGTACAAAATACTTGCATTTATAGAGATATTGTTTCTCTATTTTGTACAAAAGAAAAGTTTACTGAAAGTAAAAAGTTTATCAATTTTGAGATTTCTCAGTGACTAATACTAATTAGTTGGAGTTTTATTACTGAATTTTATAGGATATTGCGAAGATGTTCGGCAGTATCTCTCTTAATTCTCAAAATTCTTGGGTAAACTACCAGAAAATTAATTCACCGTATATTGCTAGTGCTATCAAAACATGAGTTCAAGAAATTCGGCATGAAAAGACATGTTCATATATCATTAAATTCGGAGTTGTTCATTGTGAAAATTCTATTTTTAAGAGTAGTAAGAGGTGATGTAGCAGTCATGGCACAAGGAAAATTGTGAAAAACTAATTAAGTAGTTGAGAGTATAATCCAACTTTTTGCAGGTAATAACCTTCTAGTTTGTTTTCTATTTGTAATAAACTTTTCCTTACTACGACTAATGAATTTGACAATTTTTTAATTTTATTTTTATATAATTTTATATTGAATATGGATATTATTTTATAGATCTTGAAAAATGAGTTCCAAAAATACTAATTTTAGAAAAATGAATATATATAATAAAAGTTTTGAATTCTTGAACTTTGAAATATAAACAATAGTAAACTTGCCATGTTAGTGCAAGAGCACGTTATTTCTCCATAAATGACGTTGACTTTTTCAAGTCATGATTAATAAGGGTAATTCTTGGATATTAACATTAGTGAGACTCAATGTAGTAAAAAATTTTGAGCAGTATTAATCCTTTTACAAGTAAGCAAAGTAGGACCTTTGCTCAAATTTGTACCAGATATGGAAGCATCAGTTCGTTGCAATCGTGTGTAGTAGGTAAAGTATTGACCAATTTGTAATAGGAATCAAAAATCGAACTCATGATTTTTTTCAAACGCTAGTAAAAAGGCAACTCGGTATACGAAATTTCTGCGTATGTGGGGTCTGAGAAAAGGGGCGGACCACAAATGGTCAATAGTACACAGCCTTACTTTGCATTTACAAAAGGTTGTTTTCATGCCTCGAATTCGTGACCTCAAAGTCACACGGCGACAACTTTACTGTTGCGCTAAAGCTTCCCTTCTTTTGTAAAATAATACTGAATCTTATGTTTTTCCACGAAAGATATTGATATTTTTGTTTGGTAAAAGAATCCTTACTATTTCGTGTATTAGAAATTCTGCCAAAATAAATACATCATGACAATAAAGCAAATAGAAGTTGATATTTGATGGTTCAATGATACAAATATCATCACGATCGCCATCATAAAGCAACAGAAATGGAAAATATCAATTGATAGGGTTGTTAGAGTTCTTGTACTTATTTTAGTTATTGTTGTGTAATTGTGCTTGTAACGACTAACGAGCGTCACCGGTTTTTTGTTGTGTAAGCGTATTAATTCCTTGAAAAACTGTTACATATTGGGTGATTTGATATGCAATGGCCAATATTTCGACCCTTGCCCATCATACGCCTTTTGTGGTTTGTATATTGTAATGACTACTTTGACCACAATAGGTTTTTAGATGCTTACCTTGGTACTAGATGTCCTTTAATGAGTTTCTCATTATTTTCTTGCAAATGCAAGATTGAAATGGAGTCAAATGTGGTTTTATGAAGTATGAAAATTTTGGAAAGACTACAGCTGATAACCGCTATGCTGCTTTGTAGTCTCTTTTTTTTTTTTTAATTTTTTTTGTCCTTTGTTTCTTTATTATTTTTTTTCCTTTCTTTCTTTGTTTTACTTGCAAGTGGGTTGATTATTTGTAGTCAAGGCAAAACCTGGTTGAGCTCTTGGAGATCCAAGAATGCCCATATGGAAGCCAATTATGATTAAACCAACCTGTTCATTTGAATATATAAACAATTCTGCGAAACATATTTGAAAAATACTCAGAAGCACCTTGTTTTTCTTAACCAAGTTTGAGAACCAAATCCAAAGCCCTTTTAACTCAACTGAGGCAGCTCACAAAGTCAAATTTTTCTGTGTATCGGCATCAAATTGCCAGGGCTCTTGTTACTTGAAGATAAAGCAATCACAATCTAATATTGCTGCTTTTTCATTTTTGCAGTGAGCTTTTGTGGTGTGTCTGAAGGCAGCATTAGAAGTATTGGCTTAAAGAGCATTGTACCTTGGCTAACATAGATTCCTGTAAGGGCCATTCTCCTCTATTTCTCTTTAAAAACCCACATGCTTTATCCTAATGTTAAATTTTTGGATCTTGGGTTTTTCGAGAGAGAAGAAAATGATCAGAAAATGAAATTGAAAGGGCAGCCCACTGCATAAGGCTCCCACCAGCTCTTCTGGGAAGGGTTAGATTTATGCAACCTTATCCCTGCTTGCAGAGGACTGTTTTTGTAATTGAAATTAGAGTTACATAGTTGCATTATACATGTTGACTAAATAAAAAGTGATTTTTTGTTTATTCTCCCAGTAAAAAGACTCAAGTTCGAGTCTCCTTAACTTGCCTATCAAAAAAATTTTTCTTTTTCTTCTTATTTTCCTAACCCAACCAAAAAATAATTAAATAAGTAAATAATTCACTCTTCCTTTTCTTCTATTTTCCCTTGCCTTTTCTTTTACTCCTCAAATCTGGTATCCAAACATAGCATAAATGTATAAATGAAAATAAAATTTTGATTGTCTTACTGTACAATTTGAAGACATTTGCCAGTTTTTGCTGAACTTGAGTCTGTTTCTTTTGGGGTGCATAAGTTTTACATTTGAATCTGGATTTCCTAAAATATGATTTAAGGTTTTGCTTCTATGTTTCCTAAAACATGGATCGTTCCAATACGAAGAACTGGTACTGGAACGAGATACACCACATGTCCTAAATTGTGATACGGTAGTGGTACACTTATATAGTTTCCAGTATTAGAATATACTTCTTTCAAACAATAATCATCCCATAAAATAGAGCATTGTTTTTCAAGCTATTCATTTAAAACACATTATTAGGAAGTATTATAACTAATTTGTTACATTTTGTATTTGCCAATGCTCCACTGTCTAAATATTTTAATGTTTTACATTTGACTTTCTCCCATACGGAAACTGTCAAGGAAATAAATAGGAAAAGCTTGGCAGATTGCTGTGGAACACTAAATTAACCGTTTTGGAACGATGGTGTACCATGTTCCAAAATGTAAATCGTTAAAATGTTAGCATTCTCTCGTAACATAGTTTAACTATAATTTGTTGCTGAAAAACCTCATAAAATGCTTTAGCACCCGAAAGTGGGATGGATCATTTTCTTTTGCCCATTGGAATGCTTTTTTATCCATACTCGAAAATTAGACTAACTTTAACAACTACTGTTGTATGTGCTACAGGCTGCTATGTTTATTGGGAAATATTTGGACTTGCGATTAATAAACCTACAAGAAGTCATGCCCCTAATTTGTTCAATGCCTCCATACTTGCTTTTGCAAACAGCCATTGTAAAGCATATGAAAACTTCCTGTTGGTGGTGTTCTCATCTTGAATTGTGAACTCTGGTAGTGTTCTTTCTTCTTTCTTCTAGCTGTAAACTCTGTAATTTCTTAATTCAATTTTCTATTGTTGAAATGTATTTTCATACAAAAAGAATTCTTTTGCTGATTGTAAATTTCACAAAATTAAATAAAAAAGACTAGTTTGACTATGAGTTCTCTCTGTTCCTTATGAATTTCAATGAGTTTGGTGTGGAATCAGTTCCATTTGGTGATTTCCTGACTAGTCCATTTGGTGATTTCCTGACTAGTCCATTTGCTCAGTGAGTGATCTGGTGGAAGAAGCATGGTAAGTATTCTGTTTTATCATTTGGGCCAATTGCAAAAATACTTCCGAATTATGGATTCCATGTCTACTAAATACCTTAACTTTTAATTTTATTGAGTACCTAAATGATTAGATCTTTATCAGTTAATATCCTGGTGTCAAATGCTGTTAAAAAATGAACGGAATCAAATTGCTTGACAAAATGTAGATTTGAGTTTTAAATTGTCATGTCAACTAATTTCGTTTATTTTTTTATGGTGCTTGATAGTAAGGTGTTATTTGATCGAAATCGAATTGTTTAGTTACCTAATTGATAAAATTAAAATTTCAGGTGTTTAGGAGATATTGAGTCAATATTTAGAGGTTTTTTTTGGTGGGAGGTAATTTTCTCTTATGTTTTCCTGAAATGGCTGTTAGGCTTGGAAGAATCATCTTGATGGAAGACATGGAAACATCATTCCATAATTTGAGCAACTACATTATGCTTTTGCAGTGACACTTGGATCTACTTTAGTCCGTGCATACGAGTAATTAATCAGTAGTCCCGTTGGGAAGATGCGATTAGATGGTATTGTTTATATGGTGTTTTAATTTAATTATGTAACAAAAAATACATTGAATAAAAGAGTGGTGGTTTATTTTTATTGGGTAAATAGAGGACAAAAGATGATCTACTTAGGCTAATTGTACTTTTTTATTTGTTAGAAATACTACATAAGCAATGATAAGTAATACTGAGGGAGTATTTGATGGTTTTTCTTGCCCCTTTGAGGGTAAAGCATTATTTGCTTTTGTTTGGTTACACGGAAAATGAGAAGATAATGACAATTGTGCCTTGTTTGTTTATGGGACTGTATTATTGGTAGCGGTGTGCATGAGCTGGGTTGAGTTGGGTTAGAGCAATATTTTCATCCAACTCACTCTTGCTTGGAGAAATTTTCAACTCACCGCCAATCCGCTTATTTCTAAAACTGGCGAGTTAAGTGACTTTTTAGGCAGTTTTAAATCGACAGTTTTAGCGGATGAGTTATTATATAAAAAAAAATGCATAATTAAATTTTCAACAAAGTTAGTAAGCAATTTCTAGCAAAACACATTCAACAATTTGGTCAAATCATTCAACAATTAGTATCTCTAAAAAAAAATATGCATTTAGCAGCAATTATAAAAGTAAATTAGGTGCTAGGTAGCAATCAACAAAACACATTTAATTTCAACAATTAGTATCTTTCAAACAAAACACAATAATACATTCAGCGTCAATCACAAAAGTAAAATAGGTAATAATGAGAGATGAACATATTGAACATACAAAAATATCAAAAAAAAATTACAAAAGTAAACAATTATGTTAAGTTTATATCTTATATATATAATGAGTTAAGATTTTATGTATGTGAGAAATACTAGGTGGGTTGGGTTAGGTTGAACGACGAGTTGAAGAATTGTAAACCACAACCAACCCACTCGCCTTATTTTTCTTTTCAACCCATCCAACCAAACATAACAACTTGCACAAACCGCACGGGTCGGTGCGAATCGACGGGTTGAGTCTGAGTTCGCGGGTTGGCTGCACACCCCTAATTTTATACCAACCACGCTCGTGTTTGGTTGCCAAATCTAAATGTAAGACAAGATCTGTTCCAACTAATTTTATACTAATTACATGGCATAGGATTCGACGATTCGTTTGGTTGAATGGCTATTTTTATGAAATAATTAGTTTATTTAGATCATTAGTTCCTAAAGTATTATAAATTGGATTATTAATATAGTGTTTTTTTGTACCGAATAGTATTTGGATGAGATTAGCATAACTTAAGGATAAATAATATGTTATTTAATTTAACATGATTTTAGCTAGATTAAAATTTTTCATGTACAAAAATGTTCAAAAGAATTTTGGGACTAACCAACCCACCCCCTCCAATGGATTGAGATAGTCCCCCAATGCGTGCTAAGTTAATTGGGAAGGTTTTCTAAATCCCCTTTCAAAAAATTGCCAAACATAGGTATATATGAGACTATTTTTGAATAGTCACATCTTTCATGGATAATTCCACATCCAAACATGGCCTTAAGTGTTTATTTGGGATAGCTTGACTTTTAAGAGCTTTAGCTTTTTCGAAAAAAAAGAGGGATATAAAAAGTGAGTGTTTGGAATAATTTTTTATAGTAACTTTTTTGTTTTTTTACTTTTTATTGAAATGTCTAAAATGCCTTTAGTTTTAGCTTTTAATTTGTAGTGTTTGAGATATTAGCACGACTTTTTTTGTTTTCGTGAGTATAGTTAACTTTTTTATGCAATGATATAATAATAATTTTGTTTGAAAAAAAGTTAGGGTGTTTGGAATATGCATTGACTTTTTTTATTAGATTGAGATATGGAAAAAAAATAGTTAGTTTTTTTTAAAACCAAACAGTGTAACTTAAAAGCTGGCTTTTTAACAAAAAAGCCAGCTTAAAAGCTAGCCCAAACAGGCCCTTAAAGAATTCCAAGATGGGGAGGGGTACCAGGATAAGGAGTAAAGTTACTAAATCACCCTCAACAGTTGAGGCATCTAAATAGTTGGACTTGGTTGAAATATTTCCATTATGTTCTTTTATGTACTATACCGTGACTATATATTGTTGGAGTATTCATGATTTATAGTGTTTGTCTATTTGAAAAAAATTTGCTTATTTAAATTGGTGTAAACCTTCATAAAATTTAGTTATGTAGTTAAAAGTTAAGTAAATTGCTAAAAAAATACAATCGCTTTGATGCATTGCGTTCATTAAAACTAATTACTGCACACAAGCTATGCATGTGCACAACGCATTTTTTTAAAAACTGAATTAATTAACAGAATTGTAAATATTATATTTTTTAAATTTGTTAATAACCCAATTAGTTAATAGAAGTTATTGATTATTTTGACATATTTTCAAATTCGTAGAGCATTTTAGGAATATAAAAATTCATATTTTAATTTCGTAAGACATTATGAGAGAGACACCAAGTAGGTGCTCTTCCTTTATATAATAGTATAGATATTTTAATTTTTAAGAACTAGTTGTGTGGTAATGCTATGTTCAATTGTTTAGGGAATGCGTTTATGTCATTTAGTTCTTTTAATCCTATTTGGTAATTGCAAACCAAACAAAGCACAAACCTAACGTTTGTATAGGTAGTCCAAGCTTTTGTGCTGCCAGTATAATTACATATTTCTCCCTATTTATACTGTAATTAAAAGGGGAACACTTGAGTAAATGCGAACTCAAAATTAACATCGATTTAATTTTTGTATTTCAAATTTACCCCATAACAAATTCATATGTTTATAACAAATCGATCTCATATTACTTATAAGTTTAAAATTGTAAAATATTTATACCACAAATCATTTTACTTTTCACATATTCGTCTTTCGATCATCCACTTTCTATTTTCTCTCCAAATCATCCAATTTTCGTTCTTTTCCCTCTTTTAATTATGAAATTGCACATGAGTAATGTGCAACCACTTATAGCTAAAAAGGTATTTCGGCCCCTGTTGACAATTTTAGTTTTTTGGCTAAAAATGTCAAAAATTCAAAATTACCCGTTTGGTAAAAGTAAAAAAATTAAAAAGTCAAAAAATCAAATCAAAATATAAACTCCTAAAATATTGTATTCAAACTCTTACCACTTTTAAAATACAATAATACTTTTTATTCATATTTTATTTATTAATTATTAATATCAAATATATAAAAGGTTAAAATTATCCAATTTGAAAAAAACACAAAAAAGTTAACTTTTTATCCAAACAACTAACTAAAAAAAAAAACTAACTTAAAAACTAAATTACCAATAATCTACTTTGAAGCAAATTTAGTTTTTGACTAAAAAAATAAAAAATAAAAAATTAACTTTTAAATTAATCGTCAATCGGGGCCTTAATTGAATGCCATGATGTGTTAATGGCACCACCACTAATATTAATGATGAAACATTAAAGCCTCACGTGCAACCTTGATTAAAGCATCCTCCAAAATGGTATCAACTTGCTCTTAACAGTCTGGACTGCTTCAAACACATAGAACCCACCATATCTAGTGATGTAACTAAAACGTGTAGAATAAATAAGAATTTGTATTCGTTGATTAGGATAAATGCTGAAAATAAGAAATAGGAATAAAAACATAGATTCATTGATTCAAAAGTGAATATCAAATACAAAAACCTTTGTCAATCCGTTGATTCACAAGAATACCATAATTAAAGGCAAAACGATAAATTGTTGTTATTATTCCATCAAAAACTGCGTTGCCCGAATGCTTACAATCATTATTTATAACTAGTGAAATTCCCTGTCAACTAGGAACCATAAAAGAAAAAAGTCAACACTTGCCTAGCAAGGAAAATAAGAAAAAATCTAAAAAATACTAAAAATAGAAAGATTTAATTTAGCTTAAAATCTGGAAACTAGAATAAAAAATAAGAAAGTAGGAAAAAACCTAACCTAAAACGAATTTGTTAAAAATAAGTAATTAACAAATTAATTAATTTTTAAAATAACAATTTTGAAGATTTGACGGCCCAAATGACGAATTTTGCCCGAAAAACAGCCTCAGCCATGGCATAGCGAGGAGTATCGTTCGTTTGGCCTTTTTCAACTGAACATGGGCCTTCTGAGTCTATTTCGCCAACGCTGAGTCGCGCCTCTACTATCACTGTTGGACTTTCCGATGATCAAAGGCCTTCATAAATTAAAGGCCGATTATTTCTGCATCATCTAGCCTTTGATTGCTATTCATCAAAAAGAATAAACTTTTCCGGTTACACATTTGTTGAAGAAACATACAAGCAAGAATCACATTTTTATTTCGATGTATTGTTTCGATTTGTAAGAAAACAAGAACATTTCAAAACGTTTTAAAAATGTTTTGAGAACATTTAAAACAAGACAAAATTAGAAATGTTTGAAAACATAAGTTGAAATGTATGCACTAACACCACTAGTTGATTAATTAAACATAGAGAGATTTAAATACTTAATTTCAAAGAACAAAACATAATTTATTAAAGTGTAAAAGACACGAACCTCCTCTGATATTTATAGCTAATACATACTCAACTTCTGGTTTAGAAAATTACAATTCATGAACCATTGTATAATGGATTAATACTAATATTTTTATGTTGTACATGGAGGAATTTGAGAGGTTTAATAATAAAAATTATCATTTTAGTATTTTTAAATGGTGACATCAACTCCAACTAATGGTTGATAACCGTTGTTGTTTAATTGATCAACAATACAGAAAAATACAAAGAAAAGAAAACTGCAGGAGAATAATTATTTTATTCATTGCACAACTCTTAAATAGAGTTCTGTTTAACAGAAATTCAAAGATAATCTACTGAATATATGGCATCACTGACAATACTCCTAAAATCTAGCAAATTGAATTCAAAAAATGCAACAGTTATAACAAAATCCTATGGACTAGCTCAACCTTTATTCTAGCACATGCAGCTTTTTATGACAATCTGTTAACACTCCTCTTTGCCTTAATAGCTGCAAAGACCCAATTTGTTTCTTAACACTTCAAGTCTGGCTTTTGATAAGGTTTTAGTAAATATATCTGCCACTTGATCCTCAGTTTTGTAATAAAGCAGATTAACCTCCCCTTCTTTCTGCACTTCTCTTAAGTAATATAAGTTAATGTTGAAGTGTTTAGTCCTCCCATGAAAAACAAGATTATTTGCAATCAAAATTGCAACTTGATTGTCTATATGAATTTGTGTAGGCTTATCTTGCTTCATGTATTAGTCTGCAAGCAATTTTCTGATCCAGATGACTTGATTCACAGCAGCAATTGCTGCTACATACTCGGCTTCTGCTGTGCTTTGAGCCACTATGTCCTGTTTCTTTGAGCTCCATGAGAACACTCCTGATCCAAAACTGAAACAGAAACCAGTTGTACTCCTCATGTTATCAACATAATCTGCCCAGTCACTATTAGAAAATTCATGAAACATAAAATTCAGATAGTAATAGTATTTGATGCCATAGTTCATTGTCCCTTTGATATATCTTATAACTCTCTTTGCAGCCTGCAAATGTATGTCACTGCCACCGTGCATGAACCTTGAAAGTAAACTTACAGCAAACATGATGTCAAGTCTGGTTGCTATAAGATACATCAAACAACCAATCAAGCTTCTGTAGAGTCCTTCATCAACCTCATCTGCTCCATCGTTCTTGCTGAACTTCTCCTTTTGATTCATTGGTGTGCTTGTACTCTTGCAATCTTCCATATGAAACTTTTTAAGTATTTCCTTTGCATATTTCTTTTGACAAATGAAGACTCCATCATGACTTTGCTTCACTTCCATTTCCAAAAAATAAGACATCAACCCAAGATCTGTCATCTCAAAGACTTTGAGCATTTCAGCTTTAAATTCTTGTATCAGCTTCTCATCGCTACCTGTTACAAGTAAATCATCAACATAAACAGAAACTAAGATCATGTCAGCATCTGTTCCTTTTATATACAAGGTGGCCTCACTTGGACTTTTAACAAAATCAAGACTTTGCAGGTATTCATCAATCCTACTATACCAAGCTCTGGGAGCTTGTTTGAGACCATATAATGCTTTCTTCAATAAGTAAACCTTCTCCTCTTATCCCTTCACTTGAAAACCCTCAGGTTGATCCACAAAAATCTCCTCCTACAGATAACCATTTAGGAATGCAGATTTTACATCTAACTGATAAATTTTCCAAACTTTTTGTGCTGACAAAGCAAACAGCATTCTGATCGTATCAAGCCGTGCTACAGGGGCAAAAGTTTCTAAAAAATCTACTCCAAACACTTGAGCATATCCCTTCACTACTAATCTGGCCTTATACTTGTTTATAGAGCCATCTGCATTGAGCTTAGTTCTGTAAACCCATTTGACACCAATTGATTTTTTGTTTTGAGGCTTGTTTACCAACTTCCAGGTGTCATTCTTCTCAATCATTTTAAGCTCCTCTTTCATAGCTTTAATCCATTTATCATCCTTCTTTGCCTCATTGAATTCTGCAGGCTCAAAAACAACAATATTGCACCTTTCATAAATATCAGATAAAAGCCTTGTACCTCTAATTGGTTCATCATCTATGCTGTCATTATTATTATGCCAAGCTTCTGATTGCTGCTCCTTTTCTGGTGACTCCCATTTCCATTGTTTATCCTCCATAGATTTAACATCCCTACTTACAAGAATTCTCCCATTTTGTGGTTGAAAAATTCTGTAAGCTTTGGATAAGCTACTGTATCCAACAAATACTCCAGGTTCTGCCTTCTTATCAAGCTTATCTCTTTTAACCTGAGGCACATAAGCGAAACAAAGACAACCAAAAGTTTTTAAAGGTTCCAGGTTTGGTTTGTATCCAAACCATGCTTCGAATGGAGTTCTTTTCTGTAGAGCTCTGGTTGGCACCCTGTTCAGCAAAAAAACTGCTGTGTTTGCAGCCTCTACCCACAGTTTCTTTGGCAGCTCCTTTTCATGCAGCATACATCTCATCATCTCTATGATGCTCCTATTTTTTCTCTCACTTACACCATTCTACTGTGGTATGTATGGTGCTGTAAGCTGATGCTCAATGCCAGCTTCATCACAGAACTACTGAAAGCTTCCACTGTTGTATTCCATCCCATTATCAGACCTTATAATCTGCATCCTGCAGCCACTTTGATTCTCCACCCATGTTTTATAATTCCAGAACACATTAGCAACTTCTGATTTGAATTTAAGAAAATAAATCCAACAAAATCTGGTGTAATCATCAATAAAGGCTACATAGTATCTACTACTATTTAGTGAAGCAGTTCTCTGAGGCCCTGCAACATCCGTGTGCACCAGTTGAAGTTTATGTGATGCTCTCCATGCAGTCTGAGGAAAGAGGTTTCTAACTTGTTTTCCAAACTGACAAGCCACGCAATCTGTCAACCTATCCTCCAGCCATGGAACACCTCTCACCAGGTTGTGTCTTTGCATGTATAGGAGTCCAGCATGATGAAAATATCCGAGCCTTTTGTGCCACAAGTCTTCATTGCTTGCATTGATAGGAAAAGCTATCTGCTCATCCTCTATCAGATTTAGGGCAAAGCTTTTTGCTCTCATTTTCACTTTAAACACTTTTCTGCCACTTTCATATGTGATCATACACCATCTGTCTTCAAATGTAACTTTGAAGTCCTTTTCAACAAGCTGTCCAACACTAAGTAAGTTCTGATCAATATCAGGCACATGTAAAACATTAGAAATGTATTTCAAACCTGACAAACTTTCTATGGCCACGGTTCCTTTGCCTTTGACTGAAATATATTCACCATTTTCAATTTTGACTTTGGAAATCATAGTTCTATCCAGCTCCTTAAAAAGCCTCTGATCATTTCTCATATGGTGTGTACAGCCACTGTCTATTAGCCAGGAGTCACTTGAGCTGTTGCTTGTTGCAAAACATGTTGCAACAAACAGCTGCTCCTCATCATTTTGCTCTGCAACAGCATTTGCCTTCACTTTATGTTGCTGTGATTTGCATATCCTTTCCATGTGTCCAGCTTGTCCACATTTTCTGCATTTGATGTCAGGTCTCCACCAGCGCTTTCTTTGAGGATGATTTGTTTTCTTACAGTGTGGACAAGGTGGATAAGTCCCCTCTTTGTTGGCCTCTGGTTTGTTAAAGTTTTCTGGTTTCTTGTTGTACATCTTTTTGTTGTATTTCTTGTCTTTGCCTTCTTCAGAGTTTTGTGCTTTTACATGAAAAGCATCCTGCACGGTTTCCTCTTGTCTCATCATTCTCCTTTGTTCCTGTGCCTGCAAAGCATTCACTAATTCTCCCAAGGACATAGTTGATAAGTCCTTTGATTCTTCTAACGAGGATATTTTGGACTTGTATTTTTCAGGCACAGTAACAAGTATTTTTTGCACGATTCTTTCATCAGGAAAATCCTTACCAAGCAGCCTTACCTTATTTACTATGTTTAGCAACTTGTCAGCATAATCTTTGATGTTTTCTGTCCCCGTCATTCTCTGCATTTCGAATTCTCTGATCAAGTTAAGCACCTGCATGCTTTTGGTTCTTTGGTTGCCTTGGTATTCTAATTTGAGATAATCCCAAATGTCCTTTGCAAATTCCAGGTTCATGATCCTTGTGATTATTGTGCTTGACACAGCAGAGAATAGGCAAGCTTTTGCTTTAGACTTATCTTTTTCTCTTTGTGAATCTTCAGTTGAGTCATCGTAGGACTTTCAGGCAGTGGAGGAATGTCATAATCTTCCTCTATAGCCTCCCAGAGATCTAATGCTTTAAGATGAACTGTCATTTTGATATCCCAAGCTTGGTAATTGTCACCATAAAAAATTGGTGGTACAACATATGAGATGGATGTCTCAGATTCCATGCTTGGCAAGTGTTTATGTTTCAAATTTTGTGTTTGTGGGCTCACTCAACTCATAGATCCCTCAAGAAAAAAAGCTTTGATACCAATTTGTTGTTTAATTGATCAACAATACGGAAGAAAACAAAGAAAAGAAAACTGCAGAAGAATAATTATTTTATTCATTGCATAACTCTTAAATAGAGTTCTGTTTAACAGAAGTTCAAAGATAATCTGCTGAATATATGGCAGCACTAACAATATTCCTAAAATTCAACAAATTGAATTCAAAAAATGCAACAGTTATAACAAAATCTTATGGACCAGCTCAACCTTTATTCTAGCACATGCAGCTTTTTATGGCAATTTGTTAACAATCGTTAACTAATGAAATGAATGAATTTTTAATGAGATCGAAAACTTCAGGGAGGTGACCATAATTTCCTAAGCCACAATGGTGCTTATGTATTAATTACAATAGAAAATTGGTGAACAATTC
>JAULJZ010164104.1:0-26015 GCA_032270985.1 Heliamphora pulchella | reverse complement strand
AGAAAAACCCAGTTTTGGGGTTGACCGCTCGAGCGGTGGTGACTGTAGAGGGAGAAACCAAGGGAGTTATAAGACCGTTCGAGCGGTCTATCCGAGGACGCCTGTTATAAGGCTACTAGGGTTTGCAGCAGCCAAGGGGTGTGATTCATTCTTTCTTTTGTTATTCTGAAGTTCTCTCTTAAGAACTTGGTCTCCTTTTGTAATCCCAAGATTAATAATACGAGTGTGAGTCCATGGACGTAGGCACCATTGCCGAACCACGTAAAATCTTGTGTTGTGCGTCTTTGGTTGTTTTGTTCTCTTTCTTGCTTGGTGTTTGTTTGTAGCTTGTTTGTATTCTTTACCAACAAGACATGTGGGTTGGATTTAGTTGCGTTTTGACTTGAAATCCACAACACTAATATCCAGTGACTGAAAACCCTAATCTGAATTTGACTCTCTTGCCCTGATTAATAACCCAAAATTGCTTTAAAAACCAACGGAGAAGCCAAAAAAATCACAAAAATTAAGAGGACAATATTGAAAAAAAAATTGTAAGCCATTACTTGTAGTTAGCCACTTATATATATATATATATATATCTTAAGCAATTCTATTACCAAATCAAATTAAGATTGCGGTAAGAATTAGTACTTTTAATAATATCTTATCAATGCAATGAATCCAGAGCGTAATCCTATTTTGCTTGTGCTTGAAGCGATGCAAATGCTAAAACCAGCCAAATATTTAGGAGTGTTTGGAATTGTTAAAATTAATAATTTATAGATTGTAACTTGCAGCAAAAATTATTTGGTAAAGATAATAGTTTTTAGCTGAAATAGAGGAAAAAATAATAAAAGCTTGTAGCAGAAATTGTGTGTTTTAAAAAAATTATAATTTATAGATAAAATTAGTAATAGAAAGCTAAAAGCTAAGCCAAGAAGCCTGACCAAACAATCCCTTAATTTGGTCATATGATAATCACATGACTATGGGCTGTTAAGAAAAAAATGGGCTTTTTAATATATGCCTGAAATATAAGAATATTATAAGAATTAATCTCAATTTTTTTTTTAAAAAAAAATTTATAGTTCTATTGCATTTTATTGTTCTTTATATATCCTTTTACGTGTGAATTTTACCTCCACTTAGACATTCAACACGCATATTTAATGGTAATGTGAAGAGTTAGTTTCATTTTCATTAAAAACTACAAATTTTTATAATTTTTGATATGTGAATAAATTTTTTTTTTACAAATTTTATATTTTTGCAACATATTCATCGAGTTTCAATATGAAGTTTTGTAGAAAAAATAACTGAGAAATTTGATTATGTTTATTTAGAACAGAGAAATTTTTTGATCCTTGAATAAAATCTAACAATTTTGTTTTCTTTTAAAAAATAATTCTTTGATTTTAAAATTGAGAAATTTACCAATTTCAACACATTAAAAAATTTAATAGTTTTTTAGTACTTAAATTATGATTTTTTTTACTTTATTTGTCAATTTGAGAGTTTATAAAATTTACCAAACACATGCTTTTAGCAAATTCTCCATTTTAAAACATGTAAATTTCTTAAACCTGATGTGTAGTTACTAAAAATATTAATTTTATTAAAAACGAATTTACATATTATAAGTTATGAAGTTTTAAAATTTTTAATTAAAAATATAACTAAATTGCCACAAAATATTAAACAAGGACAAATCAATCATAACTAAAAGTTACATTGAAAAATATAATATTATCTTTAAAAACTTTAGGAATTGAACTAATCTTATTACAAATCTTTTATGAATTGAGTTTTAATGATGTGGTTATAAAAAATTACGTTGGATTTAAATAACTTTGGGCTGAATTGGTAGTCCAAATGGATTATGAAACCCCACGGATGGCTGAATTAGCAAATTGTTTACTAAAAACAAATAAATTTCCTTCGAAAGAGGAAATTCTTCAACGTATTAAGCGATTGTGTGCGGGGTCTTTTACTGTGTTTCAGGATTTTGCCATAAGATAACAACAGATGTAATCAAAAGCAATAAAAATGAAATTTATTACTTTGATCGGAATTAGAACTGATTACGAGAACTACAAGTTATGAACTACACTTAGAAAGAAAAGAAAAAGATAGGCATTGTGCCGAGATGAGTGTGTTTCATAAATTACAATCAGCATATTCATAAATCTATTCCAATAACTGTTGGCAATTTCCAATAACTGCTTCATCGTGTTAAAATGCCACGTGTTGCCTTCAGTTCCTGAATCGTTTTTCGTAGTTCCAAACCTAAGAATGCCACTTGTCAGTTTTATCCAGACGTGCCCTGTTAACTGCCTTGGGAAACGTGTGACCACTTGCGGTGGTTATCCCATGATTAGCAGCGTGTGTTTCACTCTTTCTGCTATCACATTTATTGTCACGTGGACTTATTATTGAGTAGATCATCAAAATATTTTTTCAGACAAGTGATGCCGTTTTTGCAACCTATGGATTCGATAAGAATCAATTCGATGGGCACTGCTTGACGAACCTATAAAGGCTTCTAATAATTGCTTTGTTATCCAATGGGTTATTTAATTTTACATTTCTCGATAGGCTTTTAACCCTTGTCAATATAATTAACAAAATATGGTGTAAACAAGTGCCCGCCTCATTAGTTGGGTTTGAGTCCTTACCCAATTAATGAGTTTCATTTAATGACTCGTATTCACACTTGATAATTAAAATGGCAGCATTTCAAGCAAGCTCTTAAAAAGGTGCAATTTTTGAATAAACGCTCGTAGAGTCCTTAACGCCATTCTACTTTTCTCTGCTTACAACTTCGTTTGCTTTGAACCTCTCGAACTTCTGCCATGGCTTCTAAGAAAAACTCTAAACCTTCATCTGAGGCTTTTGTTACTAGGAGATTTCCGCAAGAACTGAAAGATTTTGCCGATAAGCAAGAAAATCATGAAATCTTAATTTTGAGCCCTAGTTCTAGCTCAAATTACATTATGGGCCCTATCTCTAAGCTGAAGATACACGAATCTTTCTCTTGAAGTTATCTTTTGGCCCCTAATGAACTCTTTCTTCTACATCGTCCTCACCTCAATTGGATGAAATGGGAGAGTCCGGCACCTCTTCGTACTTGGATAAACCATAAAGCCGGCTGGGGTAACTGGGTTACTCATATGGAACCTTACATTGGGAAGTATTGGGATCCTTTAGGCATTAGAGAGACCATCAAACTTTCAACATATACCCTTGACATGAATAAATGGGTAATCAGTGTTGCTGCCTGTTTTTGGTCCACATCATGTAATGCGATGTTACTGCTTTGTGGATTCCTTTTCCCTACAATCCTGGATGTCGTTCACCTAACTGGCCTTCCATCGATGGGCCTAGAGGTGAGTGCACTGTTGGTCCTTGATCCTACTGAGGAGGAATTCATAAAGGCCTCAAGAATGGGATATTCAAAAGTCCTTAAGATTTATAATATTCCTTCACCTGTTTCTCATTTTTTAAGGAAATTGTTTTGTTTTATCTTTTTTGGTTTTGTCATTTTCTTCTGGCTATTCCTAGTGTCAAAATGACCAGAGAATATCTTCCTGTTGCCATTTGTCTGGCATAACGTAAAAACTTGCCTTCGCCCCTTCGTGTTAGGTACATTGTACAAAGGTTTATTTACCTTAATTGATAAAGGGATCTCTGATAGCTGTGGGGGCCCTTTTTGACTTTTCCAAGCATGGCTATATGCATATTTTTCTCAATTTGATCTAAGGTTTAATACCACTATTGGTGATCCCAGCCTTAGTTATGCTAAATACTTTCTTTCTCTGTATTCTGATCACATGAGATATTCTTTTGAATATTACTTCTCAATCTTCTTTTCTTTGTCGCTTATTAAGAGGCTTAAGGAATTTCAACATTTTCACCAATTTCAATTTTCTTCCTCTCGCTTAACTTTTCTCCAAGATGATCCTTCTCCACCTTTATTTGAATCTGACATTATCCATCGAGAAAGATTCTGGGCTAGTGTCTTAACCCCTCGATACATTTTGACTGGTGGCTCCATATCTTCTACTAGATTTTGCAATTGTAGTTTCGAGAATTATTCTCCAAGCTAATGTGCAAGGCAATTTGGGCTCATTCAGGGAGTCCCTTTACGTCCCTTTACCTTTCATGCATCCATTAATCTATGAAGTTGTTGAAGGTAGAGCTTCGATAAGGGAAATAGAATTGGCTACTTCTATTCAGAATGACTATTTACAAAGGTTGTTGGCCTTCTGATTTTCAGAATTTCGACCTTTGACTTTGACTGCACTTACTTTTGACTCCTGGTGGTCCATTATCTTCCCCATCATATTTGTTTCTTTGAAAGATCTGTATCAAGATTGATTATCATACTAGAATCAACAAGGCCGACTAGATGCTTCAGTTCAAGGAAATCACTCGAACTCTTTTCTTATCTATTATTGTTTCATTAGTTTTGATATTGACTTTTCACAGATTTAAATATTGAGATCCCAATCGTTGAAGAGGCAGTCCCTGTATCCTATGCACCCATTGAAGGATTTTTAGACACAACCTTTACAACGTTCAGACTCAGATACCTCTTATGATAACCAAACTTTGGCTGATAGATTAAAGTCGTCCCTTTCTCAAGCAAGATCGAAAGATAAAGGTAAATAGATATTTGTTTATACAAAAAAGAAAAAGATTTCTTCTAAGACCCATACTGATGGGCTTATGAGAAATGCCTTTACAGCCCATGCTGCCTTGAAAGAGAGAGAAGCCAAGAGAGAAGAGGAAGATAGAAGAAAGAAAGAGATAGAGAAAAAGAGATCGGAAGAAGAAGAAAAGAAAAGAAGGGAAGAAGAAGAAACTCGAAAGAAATTAGAGGAAGACAAAAGAAAAGAAGATGAAAATTGAGAGAAGAAGATCGAAGAAGAGAAAAAGAAAAAGGAAAGAGAAAGGGAAGAGAACATAAAAAAGAAAGAAAATGAAGCCACAAGAAAGAAGAAGAAGAGCAGAGGATGAGGAAAGAAGAGAAAAAGAGAGGAAGAAGAACGAAGATCGAAAGAGGCAGAAGAAAAGCAGAAAATAGAAGAAGCGAAGAGAGAAAGACGAAAGAAAGTGGAAGAACAATTATGAGAAAATGGTTGATTAAGAAGGTTGAAGAGAGAAGAAAAGCTAAAGAGAAGGATCAAAGAAGGAAAAAGAATCATAGAGAAAAAGAAACAAGAAGAAGAAGAGAGAAGAAAGAAATGAAGGAAGTGAACTGGATAAAGAACCATCAAAAGGCCAGGATCGTGAATAATATTTAAGTCCTATTCCTGATGGAGAAGAAGTCCCTTTCATCGATGAGGATTGGGTTGACAGAGCTACAGCCAAAGTTTTCAGACATGGGAGTAGAAAAATCGAAGTGTTGCTTTCGAAGGTAAATTAATTTATTTTTACCTTCGTTTTCATTCTTCAGTACATAACTTTCATTTCTTGTTTGTTGTGGTCACTTGATCGAGACTACACTCTTATATTCACCACTGATGCTACTAGAGCTAAAGAGAAGTCTGTTGAAGACTCAACTTTAGAAGGCAATGTAATGTTAGAGGACAAAGCTGAATCTCCTATGGATATTCATGTAGAAGAGGCTTCAATTTCAGTTTCTGTTGAAACCACTTATGTAGGAGAGTCTTCAGATTCAACTACTAAGATGTCTTTCGACGATGCTAATGTGGTGGAGCCTTCGACTCCAATTACTGAAACAGCCACTGTTCCTATTGTTGATTCAACACAACAACTTGCATCAGAAGTTGAAGTCCATGTTGTTGAACTGTAGACCAAGGTTCAGATCCATCTCAGGCTCCCTTTTATTCTCCATTGTCTCCCCATACAGAAAAGATGAGACACATTTCTGAAAATCATATTCTCTATTATGCCTTTTCCTGATTGCTAATAGCCCTTTTTATTGATTTAGGTCCATGTATCTGATCCTTTTGAGGAATCTACACCAAGAGATGCACTAGATGCTCTTCTTGGTCGAATGGACTTCTTCACTAGCTCCATGGCCAAGTTCTCTAGTAATTTTCCAAAAATATCTCCATTGATCCGTTGATACAAGAAGAGGTAAACTATTTTTGTTCTCTTTTTTCTTTTCCTTTCAAAGAATTGATATTTTCGAAAGATCAAGAATTGTCATCTTGTATAAACAAATTGTCTGTTGTGGCCAAGACCATCTTTAGCCCTGAACAACAAGAAAAATTATCTGTGATGGCTACTGAACTTTTTAGCAAGATAGATCTAGCTCAATATCACTAAGAAATAATTTGTGCAAGACATGCCTACATCGAATCTATGAAGGCTATCTTTAATTCAGTTTCTATTAACTGTGGGAAAGCTCTCCAGATCAAATAGAAAGATCATGAACTTCAAGAAGAAAAACATCAATTGGAGACCAAACTTGAGCAAGAATGCTTTGCCAGGCATGCCTTGAAGTTGGAGAAAGAATTCTTGATTTAGGAAACAGAAAACCTTCTCTCTCAAGGAGAAAATAACTCAGTTAAGGTTCAAACTGCTCTAGATGACATAAGCCAATCACAATTTAAATTCAAGGCCTTAGCTGTCGAATGAGATTTATTTAAAGCTTCTTTTCCTACTATATAGCTTTTTGTCGAATATTTTGTAAAAACAAAGCTCTACATCAATGAAGTATTTTGATTTTTGATTAACGTTCTTTCATTGATTCCTACATCGTTGGATAACATTTTTTTAGGAACTTTCCATTAATAGATCTTTCGTGTGGTTCTCCACCAAGAGACTCTAAATGGTATGCTCTTTTTGATAATACTTTAAGTATTCAAAAAGGTCCTTCCGAATTTGGTAACCACTTACCAAATTCAAGATCCTTATACCCTGGAGGTAATATAGTTTTCTAGATTAAATCTCCTTGCGCAAATTGTTTTCTTCTCACTTTTTTATTAAAAGCCCTTTTAATTTTCTTTTTCTGCTCTTGTATGCAAGTTAGTGCTTGTAATCTACTTACTTCTAGATCTTCAGATTCTACATGCATCGCCTCATAATATTGACCGGTAGGCAATTCACCATGTTGAGTTAACCATTGCGATCGAACTGTTACTATAGGTAAAACAACCAAATGCCCATACACTAATTCGAATGGGGTAGTTTGGATACAGTCTCTTTTCGAAGTTCGATAAGCCAAAAGTACCTCTGAAAGTAATTCATGCCACTTCCTAGGATTTTCTTCAATAACCTTTTCCAAGGTTACCTTAATGATTTTGTTGGTAGCTTCAGCTTGCCCATTTGCTTGGGCCTAATAAGGTGTGGAATTGATAATTTGAATCCCATAATTCTGAGCAAATTCTTTTATTTCGCTACCATTAAACAAAGTCCCTTGGTCCACAGTTATTGATTGTGGAAATCCAAATCGATGGACTATATGTTCTTTTATAAATCGAATGACACTTTGCTGCGTCACATTTTTCATGGGGACTGCTTCAGCCCATTTGGTAAAATAATTTGTTGCCACTAGGATGTAGTCGTGTTGCTGAGAAGATGGTGGATAAAGTTGTCCTATTAAATCCATGGCCCATCCTCTAAATGGCAAAGGTTTCACGACTTAGTGTAATTGTAATGCTGGGACTCTTTGGATAGGTTCATACTTCTGACAATCTTGACATTCTTTAGCATAGGATATACAATCTTTTTGAATCGATGGCCAATAATACCCATATCTTCTAATTAGCCATCTCACCTTTTCTCCAGCCTGGTGAGATTCACAAATACCTTCATGTACTTCAGTCATTATTTTCATGGCTTCAAATTGGCTTACAAATAAAAGCAATAAGCCATCTGAAGACCTTCAAAATAAATCACCTTCTAACAATATATAATTTACCGCTCAAAATCTTGTGGTCCTATCAACCATAACGGATGGATTCTATAAGAACTTTTTTATTTTAGTTCTCCAGTAATTTTTTGTCGAATCATTGTAAAAAAACTTCTAGAGGTGTTGCCTCTTCTTGTTGTGAAGATAACCACTCCATTTTTTGTATTCTTATTAGTTTTTCATCTTGTCCTTTTGGGATTTTTATTCCAGAAGCTAACTGTGTCATTTCATTGGCATTGCTGTTCTTTAATCTGAGGACATGGTCGAACTGAATTTCTATAAAATTCATTACTAATCTCTTAACTTTATTCAAATATTCAATCAAAGCATTATTGTGACATTGATAATTTTCTGTCACTTATCGGGTGACTAACTGTGAATCTCTAATAACTTTTAAATTAGTTATTTAGAATTCTAATGTTAATTCAAGTCCTATAATCAAAGTTTTGTACTCAGCTTGATTATTCGAAAGGACTTGCTCTCGTTGGAGGCAAAACTGCCAAGGTTATTATTTTCGTAAATGATTTTCGATAAAAATTAACTGGACGGGCAAATGTCGAAATGGGTTCCAAATAAAACTTTTGATGTCGAACGAACAAAATAAAAACCCTTGCAACCACAGTTAATTTAGAAGAATACCTTTTTCCAGTTTATTCTCCAACTGCGATTTTGATTTCGAGTTGAAGCTCCCATCAGACCTTCTACTGTATTCCCTTATACAATTCCCAAACGTAGTGTAGGCTACGAACCATCGAGAACTCGTATCGACAGAACCTGGTCAACTTTAATCTAGAAGACGAGTTATAAATTTAGTTTAGCCTACCTATATATTTATAGGGCTATAGTAGGGACCTATGGAGTAATTATGACTCAGACTTCTAGTGTGACACAGATACCCATCCAGTGATTTTTGCAACTAAGCAAACTTCATAGCGGTATTTGTAATTATGAAAACCTTGCAACGATTTCTATAATTTTCATAAAATACTAAATTACAGTTCACACCACTAAAGAACTATAATTGCACTCTAAGCCATAATCTCAAGACCTTATTGAATTGAGCTCCTGTTAATAAATGCCTAACTCATCTCCCCACGTTAAGACTCCTGATATCTACCAATTAAATTTAATTACTGACAATTTAATTTAATCGGCGTCTTAAAATTATTTAAGCCCTTCCACTTAACTTATTTGACCGCCGGATAATCAAATTCACCTGTAGGGTTTAGCCTAATTAAAACTTATAAGCTTCCTTATAGGGGTATCGTCAATTCCGATCATTCGAGACGTGGATTCAGTCAATAATTAATATTCACCATAAAAATAATACCGTTATCTAATTCTCCGGGAATATAGACCCATATAGGATCGCATCTTCTAATGAATCAAAATAACGAATATTAAATATACGCAAATAAATAATTATTTCAAGATTAAGAGTATAAGCACTAATCATAATAATCTTAGGGTGTAAATTAATTTATATAATCAGTATAAAATTAATTACCCTAAAGTGTTCCGTTTAATACACATAAAGTGTATTAGCACAGAAAGTCGAAACAATAGACGACACTATTATCTGTTTTTTGAAACCAAGATAGACCTACTAAAACTCTGTGTTACAGTCGTACCGATGGTATGTCCATTTCCACTTAAACTGTGAACAAATAACTTATATTCTGCAAGAACCTAAAATCTAATTTTCTGTGTGCAAGCCGTACTCTACACACCATATTAAATACTATACAGAATAGAGGGCATCTATGCATAACATTAAAGAAATAATATTACATACATTGTTCATTAAGATTCTCATAAAATATAAAAATTAATTTTATTAAAATAAATTTTATTATACAACTTTAACAATCTCCCACTTATACTCAAAATCATGCTGCTATACATCTGATTTCCATGCCCTCTACATGACTATCAAAAGTGTTAGCTGGTAAGCTCATTGTAAAAGGATCTGCAAGGTTATCTCCTGATGCACTCTTGGTCAAAGCAACATCACTCCTCTGTATAATTTCTCGTGTTAGGTGATACTTACCGTCAATGTGCTTTCCTTTCTTGTGGACTCTTGGATCCTTCAAGTTTTCAATCGCTCTGCTATTATCATAATAAAGTGTAATAGCCGACTAAACTGAAGGGACCACGTCTAAATCTAACAGGAAGTTCCTGAGCCAAATGGCCTCCTTGGCTGCTTTAAAAGCTGTCACGTACTCGACCTCTATAGTGGAATCAGCAATGCAGGACTGCTTGACACTCCTCCAACTTATAGCTTCACCTCCTATGATAAACACATATTCTGAGGTAGACTTACGAGAATCCGTGTCTAATTGGAAGTTTGAGTCTGTGTACCTTAAAGGTACTAGACTGTCTACCTGGTAAACCAACATATAATCCTTAGTCATTTTTAGATATTTAATTATATTTTTTATCGCAGTCCAATGCTCTTACCCTGGGTTAAACTAATATCTGCTAACTATGCCAACAACAAAGCAGATATCGGGTCTAGTGCAATGCATAGCATACATTAGGTTTCTTACTGTCGAAGTATAAGGAACCGCTTTCATCTTCTCTATCTCATTAGGTATCTTAGGACACTGATCCTTGGATAGAGTGATTCCATGCCTGAAAGGAAGAAACCCTTTCTTGAAATCCTGCATGCTAAAACGAGTAAGGAGATCATTGATATACTTTGCTTGTAATAAGCCCAACATCATTTGTTTTTGATCTCGCACAAGCTTGATCCCAATGATGTGACTGGTTTCTCCCAAGTCTTTTATATCGAACTGTTCAGATAACCATACTTTTACCGTAGATAATGCCCTCCCATCGTTTTTGATGAGCAAGATATCATCTACATAAAGTACTAAAAATATCACCACGCTTTTGTCACGCTTCTTGTACACACAGAACTCATCTGGACTCTGATCAAAATCATAAAACTTAATGGTTGATCAAACCGAGTATTGCAAGACCTCGATGCCTGCTTAAGTCCATAAATGAATATCTTAAGTTTGGACAACATGTGCTTATGGCCATTTTCTATGAAACCGTCTGGTTGTGTCATATAGATACACTTGTCAAGACTTCCGTTAAGAAAGGCTGTCTTGACATCTATTTGCCAAATTTTACAATCAAAATGAGCAGCAATGGATAAGAGAATCTAGATAGACTTAAGTATGGTTACCAGCGATAAGGTTTTCTCATAATCGATCCCTTATTTTTGAGTGAATCCTTTTGCAACAAGCCTAGCTTTGAAGGTTTCAACCTTCCCGTCTGCTCCTCTCTTCCTCTTGTAGATCCACTTATATCCAATAGATTTTATCCCTTCAGGTGGTTCTATAAGTTTTCAGACTTGATTGGAATACATAGATTCCATCTCTGAATTTATAGCCCTTTGCCAAAGATCTGCTTCTTAATCTTGAAGTGCTTCATTGTAGTTACAGGGTTCGGTATCTAGTTCTGCTGGGATCTTGTGAAAAGACTCTCCCAAGAACATATACCGATCAGGTTGATGAATAACCCTCCCACTACGACGAGGCACTATCTGTGTCTGTGTACTAACAGTAACACGTTGTGCATAATTTAAATCCTGTGCATCAGCACTCTATCATGATTTGCACCTGTCCCGGATAATCCTCCCACTACGACGAGGCAATGGGATATCGGCGACTTGTGGTTCCTCTTCTATTCTATTGGTATTTTCTCTCATTTCTTCCAGAACAATATTGTTTTTAGGCTTGTGGTCTAAAATATAATCATCTTCTAAGAATCGGGTATTAGTTCTAACAATGACCTTCTGATCCTTAGGATTATAAAATAGGCTACCCTTCGTTCCCTTGGGATACCCGACAAAGAAACATACTTTTGTCCTCGGCTCCAACTTAGCTGCGTTCCCTTTCAGCACATGTGCTGGACACTCCTAAATCTAAATGTGTTTTAGACTAGGTTTATGTCGGTTCACAATTTTTTGGGAGTAGAAGGTACTAACTTAGAAGGTACCAAGTTCAGAATACAAGTTACTGTCTCTAATGCGAGTCCCCAAAACGAATCAAGTTATCCTGATTAACTTATCATGGACCTTACCATCTTCATAAGAGTTCTATTACTTCTTTCAGCTACACTATTCTGCTGCAGAGTGCCAGATGCAGTCAATTGGGATATAATCCCTTCTGATGACAGGTAATCCCTAAACTCTCTAAAAAGGTATTCCCCACGGTCGGATCGTAGTGAATTGATACTTTTACCTAGACACTTCTCCGCCTACGCCTTGAATTCTTCGAATTTCTCAAAGCATTCAGACTCACAGTGCATCAGGTAAATGTATCCATACCTTGAGTAGTCATCAATGAAATTAACGAAGTACTCAAAGCAACCTCTAGACTGGATTGTTATAGGACCACACATATCAGAGTGAACCAGTTTCAACGATTCTTTAGCTCTATAGCCTTTGATCAAAAAGGACCACTTGGTCATCTTATCCTCTAAGCAAGATTCACAGACTCGAAGTACCTCCACTTCCAATGAACTCAAAGGTCCATCTGCTACCAGTCTGTTTATCCTTTTTAGATTGATATGATCAAAGCGTAAGTGCCAAATAAACGTTTGTTTCATTAAAGAAGGAAACTTTTTCTTATATGGTAAATTAGATGTGTTAATCAATTCAGTTAGTTGTGGTATAGGAGAGATAGGAGATACGACATACAGATCATCCACCAATGTATCAGAATAAATAAAATGTTTATTTTTTTTCACAACCACAGATTCATCAAATTGAACAGTATATTTATCCTTTGTTAAACTCGAAACTGAAATTAAATTTTTTCTAATCAAAGGCACATAAAGAGAGTCTTTTAGAAGTATTATCCTATCTCTACTAAAGCTGAGAGCGATATCTCCTACTACAATTGCTGCCACCCTTGTATTATAGCCCATATGCAGGTATATTTCCCCATCACTGAGCTGCTTGATTTTCTAGAACCTCTGCAAAAAATTACAGACATGATTAGTGGTTCCCATATCTACACACTAGGTTCTGGTAGATAACATCGCTAAACATGTTCCAACCACCAGTGAATAGAAATTATCTGGTTTATTCCGCTTACTGAAAAAAATTAGATACTGCTTTTTCCAATGCCCAAATTGGTTACAATGATAGCACTTGCCTGTCGATTTCTTTACACTAGCTTTTGGTTCCTTAATTGCTTTTGGACCTATGCCTCCCTATGTCTGAACCTTTTTTTTCTTCTTGCCTTTCGTCTTAGAGGAAGAACCTTTCTCAGCCACATACACAGAACCTGGCTTTCTAAGAATACCCTCGACTGCTTAAAGTTACTTAAGAAGTTCTGCCAATGAAAAGTTGAGCTTGTTCATGGTGTAGTTCAAGCAGAACTACTTAAAACTTTTAGGCAGTGACTAGAGTATGATATCGACCTGGGATTCCCCATCAATTTCAGCTCGTAGGATCTCCAGTTCATTTAGAAGACTGATCATCTTCAGAACATGATCTCCAATTGGGTTGTCTTCAGCCATGTTTACATTCATTAGAGATTTCATGGCCACCTACCTAGCAGCACGATTTTGATCCCCAAATATTTCTTTGAGGTTCATAATCATGTCATAGGCACGAGGCATAGATTGATGATGATACTGCAAAATATTTGACATTGAAGCCAAAATGTAATAGCGAGCCATCAGATCAGCTTTCTACCACTTTTGATGGGCCTGAGTTTCCTATTTGGTCACCCCCACATCAGGTACTAGTGGACATATCCCAGTTAATACAAACTTGTAATCCTTAGCAGTTAATACAATATCCAAATTTCTTTTCCAGTCAACATAGTTCGGTTCCGTAAGTTTGTTTTTTTTAAGTATTGAAGCGAGTGGATTGAAAGCCATTTTGTTCCTGAGAATCACATAATTAAAAAATACCATTGATTATGACGAGTAATACTTTGAATTTATTTTAATTTGATTCCCTCTAATATTTTAAAAAAAATTTACCAGCAGCCTGGTACCCTATGAACAACATGTCTCAATGGGAGATGTATATTATCCATCATTTGTCCAGATAGGTCAATCCCTATTAATTTTACTATTTAGGCAACTGAACCTACTAAGTAAAATTAAATAGCTGATATAGTTTTGGTCTAGTATATAAGAGCAGTGACTCTGATGGAGAGGATACTATTATATACAGTTAAGTGATAACCACCATCTAATTCCAAATCAATCATTTCGCAATGAACCATTCAGATGGAGAAGTGATCAACACTAACAATTATCCAGAATTATTCTTAAAAGAGTTTTGTACTGGCGATACTATAATTAATCTATCTGATGGAGAGAAAGGCCTTACTGCTAACACGTAGGATTTAATTACATCGCTTACAAACTGGTGATGGAGATCACGAGATTTATCTATGAATAAATTCTCTCTCCCACTTAGATTTTTAAAACATTTTTTAGGGTTATAAAAATTCGTTTAATTAAAATAAATTTATTAATTTTGAAAACCACACGATCTGAAAGAATCAAACATCTTTTTGTGTACACGATTCTAAAGATTCTAATTTGTCAAACTATCTTTTCATGTTTTAATGCGTAACAAACAAAATTCAATAAATGCACAATTTTTCTTTCAACTTGCCAGCTAAGGTAGTGATTAAATGTATTTAATTATTTTATTTTTCATTACTCATTTTTAAAAAAATAATAATTTATTTAGATTAAATATTTTTTTATTTAATTAATTCAAAATCCAGAATTAATTTTTACATTTTTTCAAGATATTCGATTTTATTAAAAATCATCTTAGACGTGATATTTTATAAAAAAATAAAATATCTAAAGTTTTTTCATTTAATTAAAAACTTTAATTAAAAAAAATTAATTTTATTTTCTTTTACGAAATATTTAATTAAATTAACAGGAAAATATAAAATAGATGTACATCATCCATGCAGTTAATATGAATATAAATGCAAGATATGTATACATCCCAGTTTTATGATCAAAGCGAAACTCTGAAGAGTTTCAATCTTATGTTAAAGATAAGTTTTAATAATCTTTGTTTGAGTTAGTTTCCTGTATTCCAATTGCATCAAGCTTCTCTGATACACTATGATATATAAATATATCACACGAGGATCAAAACATATCTGAATATTCGATCAAAATAACCCCCGAACCAGCTCCACCACCGCCGGCCACTAGCCACCGCCGACATTGTCCCTAGCCGCCGGCTTTAGGCGACTTTTGCCGTCTCCTCCGTACTTCGTTTTTGACACTATTTTTTTAAAAAATAGCTCTCGAAAAGTAGTATTTTTTTATTAAAAAACCAGATCGAAAATGGTCCCAAAAATGGCCATCGAAAGAGCCCGAACCTGCCCCGCCACTGCCACTTGTGCCACTGCCTCTTCAGCCCATTGTTTGGGCTTTTTCTATTGGAGGCAAGATTATCAAAATCTTTATTTTTGTAAACAATTATCTAAAAAAATTAACTGAACATGCAAACTCCAAAACGAGTTTCAAATAAAACTTTTGATAACGAACGATCAAAATAAAACCCGTGCATCCGAAGTTAATTTTGAAGAATACATTTTTACCGGTTGAATCTTCAACTATGATTCGAATTCAAGTTGAAACTCTTGTCAAATCTTCTATTGTATTTTCTTATGCGATTCTCGAATATAGTGTGGGCTATAATCTTCTGAGAACTCGTACCGGCAGAACTTGGACAGCTTTAGTCTTAGAAAATATGTTATGAAATTAGTTCAGCCTACCCGCATATTTATAGAGCTATAGCAGGGACTTTGGGAGTAATTATGAGTAAAACTTTCAGTGGAACATAAACACGTATCAACAGTTTCTACAATTAAGCAAATCTTGTAGCGGTATCTGTAATTATGGAAAACCAGTAGCAATTTTTCATAATTTTCATAAAATACTGAATTATAGTTCACACCACTAAAAAACTATAATTGCACTCTGATCCATAATCTCAAGATCATCTAGCATTGAGCTCCTATTATTAAATGCTTACCATTTCTCCCCACGTTAAGATTCCTGATACTCGCCAACTAAATTTAATTACTGACAATTTAATTTAATCAGCATCTTGATATTCTTTAAACCCTTCTGCTTAACTTATTTGACTGCCAGATAAACAAATCCACCTATAGGGTTTGGCCAAGTCAAAACTTATAAGCTTCTTTAAGGGAATATTGTCAATCTCGATCTTTCGGGACGTGAATTTCGTTAATAATTAATATTGACTATATAAATAATACCCCTATTAAAGTCACCGGGATTATAGACCCATATAAGATTGCACCATCTAATGAATTAAAATAATAAAAATTAAATATACGCAAATCAATAATTATTTCAAGATTAAGAGGATAAGTACCATTCATAATAACCTTGGGGTGTGGATTAATTTATATAGCTAGTATAAAATTAATTACCCCAAATGTCCCGTTCAATACACACAAAGTGTACTAGCACAGAGAGTCGAAATAATAGACAATGCTATTATCTGTTCCTCGTAACCAAGACAGACCTACTAAAATTCTGTGCTACAGTCGTACCGATGGTATGTCTATTTCTATCTAAACTGTGAATATAAAACTTATATTCTGTAAGAACCTAAAATCTGATATTCTGTGTGTAAATCGTACTCTACACACCAGATTAAATACTATACAGAATATCAGACATCCATGTATAATATTAAAAAAATAGAACATATACATTGCTCATAAAGATTTTCATAAAATAGAAAATTAATTTTATTATTGAAATAAAATTAAATACTAAAAACGTAATTTTCAATATACAACCATAACAATCTCCTACTTATATTCAAAACCATGCCGCCATACATCTGACTCTATGCCCTCTACTTGACTATTAAAAGTCTTAGCCGGTAAGCTCTTTGTAAAGGATCTGCAAGGTTGTCTCTTGATACAATCTTGGTCACATCAACATCACCCCTCTGTACGATTTCTCATATCAGGTGATACTTACGCTCAATGTGCTTTCTTTTCTTGTGGACTCTTGACTCCTTCGAGTTTGTAACCGCTCCGCTATTATCACAGTAAAGTGTAATAGCCGATTGAAGTGAAGTTACCATATCTAGATCCAACAAGAAGTTCCTAAGCTAAACGGCCTCCTTGGTTGCTTCAGAAGCTACTAGGTACTCGGCCTCCATGGTGAAATTAGCAATATAAGACTGCTTGATACTCCTCTAACATATAGTTCCACCTCTTTAGGTAAACACATATTGAGGTAGACTTACAGGAATTCCTGTTAGACTGACAATCTGAGTCTGTTTACCTAAAAGGTACTAGACTATCTACCTGGTAAACTAACATATAATTCTTAATCCTTTTCAGGTACCTAATTATATTCTTTATCGCAATCCAATGCTCCTGCCCTGAATTAGACTGATATTTACTAACCATGCCAATGGCAAAATAGACGTCGGGTCTAGTGCAAATCATAGCATACATGAGGCTTTCTACTACCAAAGCATATGAAATCGCATTCATCTTCTCTACCTCATCAGGTGTCTTAGGACACTGATCCGTGGATAGAGTGATTCCATGACTGAAAGGGAGAAACCTTTTCTTGGATTTCTGCATGTAAAAATGTGTAAGGATATTATCGATATACTTTTCTTGTGATAAGCCCAACATCCTTTATTTTCGATCTTGCACAAGCTTGATCCCAAGGATGTGACTGGCTTCTCCTAAGCCCTTCATATCAAACTGCCCAATAACCATACTTTAACCATAGATAATGCCCCACATCATTTCTGATGAGCAAGATATCGTCTATATAAAGTACTAGGAAGATCACTACGTTCGTTACGCTTATTGTATACATAGGATTCATCCGGACTCTGATCAAAACCATAAGATTTTATGGCTTGATCAAATTGAGTGTTCCAAGACCTCAATGCCTGCTTAAGTCCATAAATGGATCTCTTAAGCTTACACAACATGTGCTCCTGGCCCTTTGCAATAAATTCGTCTGATTGTACCATATAGTTACACTCGTCACGACTTCTGTTAAGGAAAGCTGTCTTGACGTCCATTTTTTCGATTTCGTAATCGAAATGTGTAGTAATGGATTAGAGAATTCTGATAGACTTAAGCATGGTTACCGGCGAAAAAGTTTTAACAAAAAACCTAGCTTTGAAGGTTTCAACGTTTTTGTCATCTCCTCTCTTCCTCTTATAGATCCACTTGCATCCAATGGGTTTTATCCCTTCCGATGGTTCTACAAGTTTTTAAACCTAATTGGAATATATAGATTCTATCCCTGAATTCATAGCCATTTGTCAAAGATTTACCTCTTTGTCTTGAAGTGCTTCATTATAGTTACAGGGTTCGGTATCTAGTTCTGCTGGGATCTTGTCAAAAGACTCTCCCAAGAATGTATACCGATCAGGTTGATGAATAATCCTCTCACTACGACGAGGCACTACTTGTGTCTGTATACTAGCAGTAACACGCTGTGCAGAATCAGAACCCTTGCATCAGCACCCTATTCTCGATATGCACCTGTCCCGATAATACACCCACTACGACGAGGTAATGGAATATCAGTGACTTATTATTCCGTTCTACTGGTATTTTTTTTCAGTTCTTTCAAAACAATTCTGCTATTAGGCCTGTGATCCATAATGTAATCCTCTTATATGAATCGGGCATTGGTGCTAAAATAACCTTTTGATCATTCGAATTATAAAATAGACCACCATTCGTTCCCTTGGGATACCTCACAAAGAAACAGACTTCAGTCCTTGGTTCTAACTTACCTGCGTTCTCTTTCAGCACATGTGCTGGATAATCTCAAATCTGAATGTGTTTTAAACTAGGCTTATGCTCGGTCTACAATTCTATAGGAGTAAAAGGTACTAACTTAGAAGGTACCATGTTCAGAATGTATGCTGCTGTCTCTAAAGCAAGTCCCCATAACAAATTGGGTAAACCTGAATAACTCATCACGGACCTTACCATCTTCATAAGAGTCCTATTCCTTCTTTTTGCTACACCATTCTGCTGCAGAGTGCCAGGTGCAGTCAACTGGGATATAATCTCTTTTGATGACAAGTAGTCCTTAAACTCTCTAAAGAGGTATTCTCTACCACGGTCGGATCGTAGTGATTTGATATTTTTACCTAGACGCTTCTCCGCCTCTGTCTTGAATTCTTTGAATTTCTTAAAGCATTCAGACTTACGGTGCATCAGGTAAACGTATTCATACCTTGAGTAGTCATCAATGAAACTGGCAAAGTACTCAAAGCCACCTCTAGCCCAGATTGTCGTAGGACCACACAGATCAGAATGAACCAGCTCCAACGATTCCTTAGCTCTATAGTCTTTGGCTGAAAGAGTCTCTTGGTCATCTTATCCTCTAAGCAAGATTCACAGACTAGAAGTGCCTCAACTTCCAATGAACTCAAAGGTCTATCTGCTACCAATCTGTTTATTATTTTTAGATTAATATGACCCAAGCGTAAGTGCTAAAGAAATGATTAGTTCATTAAAAAAGAAAATTTTCTCTTATATGGTAAATTAGGTGTGTTATTTATTTCAGTTAGTTGCAGTGTAGGCGAGATTGAAGTAATAACATAAAGATCATCCACTAATGTACCAGAACAGATAGACTGTTTATTATCCTTAAGAATGACAGAGCTATGAAAATAAACCACATATCCATCTTTAACCATTCTAGAAACGAAAACTATGTTCCTTCTATTGGAGGGTACATAAAGATAATCTCTTAATATTAAAACCCTATCTCCACTAAAATTGAGAGTGACATCTCCCACTGCTACTACTGTTACTTTTATACTATTGCCCATATGCAGGTAAATCTCTCAATCACTAAGTTGTCGAATTTTTTAGAACCTCTACAACGAACTGCAGACATGATTAGTGATTCTCGTATCTACATACCAGGTACCGGTAGATAACACCGCTAAACATGTTTCCACAACAAGTGAATAGAAATTACTTTGTTTGTTCTGCCTTTTGAGAAATACTGGACATAGTTTTTTCTTGTGCCGTGTCTGGTTACAATTAAAATATCTGCCTTTTGATTTTTTTACAACAATCTGTAGGCCACTAACTACCCTAAAAATTGTGTCTCCCTGTTTCTGAACCTTTTTCTTCTTTATGCCTTTCGTCCCCGAGGAAGAATTTTTTTCAAAAATAAACACATTTTCTAGTATTGAAGGAATACCATTGGTAGTTAAAACTGTATCCAAGTTATATTTTCGATCAATAAAATTCGGTCCCGTTAGTTTGTTTTCTTTGAATATTAAAGCGAGTGGGTTGAAAATTATTTTAATCCCAAGAATCACACAATTAAAATACCGTTAATTATGATGAGCAAAATTTTGAATTCATTTTAATTTGGTTTTCTCTACCATTTTAAAATTAATTCGCCAGCAGCCTGGTAACCTGAGAATAGCATGCCTCATTGGGAAGACATCTATTATCCTTCATAAGACCAGACAAACCAATTACTTTTAATTTTACTATCTAGGCAATTGACTCTGCTAAGTAAAATTAAATAGCTGACATAACTTCGGTCTAGTATATAATAGCAGTGACTTAGATAGAGATGATACTATTACATACAGTTAAGTGCTAACTATCACCTAATTCCAAATCAATCGTTTCGCAATGAACCATTTAGATGGAGAAGTGATCTATACTAATAATTATTCATATCTATTGCTAAAGGAGATTTGTACTGACAATACCACAATTAATCTATCCGATGGGGAGGAAGGCCTTACTGCAAACACGTAGAGTTTAATTGCATCGCTTACAAATTGGTGATGGAGACCGCATGATTTATCTGTAAATAAATTTTCTCTTCCACTTAGATTTTAAAATATATTTTAGGGTTATAAAAATCTGTTTAATTAAAATAAATTTATTAATTTCGAAAGTCACACGATCTGAAAGAATTAAACATCTTTCCGTGTACACGATTCCAAAGATTCTGATTTATCAAACCATCTTTTCGTGTTTAAATGCGTAACAAACAAAATTTAATAAATGCATAATTTTTTCTCCTACTTTTCAGTTAAGGTAGTAATTAAAAGTATTTATTTATTTTATTTTCTGTCCCATATTTTTCAAAAAAATAAAATTTATTTCGATTAAACATTTTTTCATTTAATTAATTCAAAATTCAAAATTAATTCCCACGTATTTTCAAGATATCTGATTTTATAAAAAATCATCTTAAATATGATATTATGTAAAAAATAAAATATCTAAAGTTTTTTCATTTAATTAAAATTAATTAATAAAAAAATTTTATTTTTATTTTTCATTACAAAATATTTTAATTAAAATTGAAATTTTGAATTAATTAAATTAATAGTATAAATAAAACAGATATGTAATAATCCACGCAGTTCATATATATATAAACACGATATGTATATATTTCGATTTTATGATCCAAGTGAAAAGCTAAAGCGTTTCAGTCTCCCAAAGAGAATAAGCTGTAATAATCCTCTTTCGTATCTGATTCAGTGTCTTAATTGCATCAGGCTTTTCTAATACTATCTGATATATCAATATATATTATATCAGTCCCATATATATTAGAATATACATCAAAACCAGCCTCGGGAGAGAGAAAGTGACCGGCCACCCCAGCTACCGCCGGCACCACTTTGCCGCCACCTTTAGATGGCTCCTGCCGCCTCATCTGAACTCTGTTTTTGACGAGTTTTATACCGTTGAAAAATGGCCAAAAAAATTGTCCGAACGTCAAAAAATGCTGCTGGCCACTACAGTATTGTGCCGCCAACTTCCCGAGACTGTTTTGACATCTTTTCGAACTCCATTTTCTCCGTACTTTATACCAAAAGAAATCTCTCAAAAATAGTTGTTAAATAATTTGCTCAAAAATTGCTCAAAAAATGGCCGAAAAATTGCTTGGAAGCCACTGCTGCCGCCCACTAGCGCCGCCGCACAAACCGCTGCCCGTTTAGGCTTTTTTCGGTGGTTCTTTGGTGCCCATTTTTTTGAAAAAATAGTTCAAATATCTAGTGATATGATACTTCAAAGAAATCCTTGAAGACAGTCTAAAAAAGTTTCGAAAAACAGCCCCGAACCTGCTGCTGTAGCGCCGCCGCCGCCGGACAAAAAATGCCGCTGTTTTTGCCTTTTTTAATTCACAGTTTGGCTCATTTTTTTCTGGTTTTGGGACAGTTCTTAAGGTATGTTTTACTGCTATTTTATATTTAAAAAATTACTTAAAAAATAGTCCAAAAAATGGCCCAAAAAATCATCAAAATTGCTGTCGAACTGCCCCCCAAAAAGTCGTCAAAACCGGGCTATTTTGCTATTTTTTCTCACTGTTTTTCACTTGATTTTTATGCTATTTTTATACATAAATATTGCAGAAAAATTTACCAGAAAAAATTATTTAAAACCACAAAAAACTTACCGCGATTCGTGGCTCGTTAAAATCTCGAACCACCGCCGGTGCCGCCGTCGTTCTTCGTGTTATTGGATATGATCAACCTATTCTTAAATAATCTAAACAGATATTCTAAAAATAGAAACTAGCTATTACATTGATCCTATGTTCCGATGGTTCATATTCGATTTATCACAGTCAACCCCCGTAATTAAAAAAATAATCATCATTCACAAACCATTCAATCAAATATGAATTAATAAGATCATAAAATCGGGATTAGAATGCCTACAAAATAATAGTGAGCATAGTTCTAAAACTACCTAGCCACGATAATCGAAAATAAAAAATAAAACGGCTCTTATACCAATTGTTGGAGGCATGACTGTCAGAATCTTTATTTTTACAAACGATTATTTGAAAAAATTAACTGGACGGGCAAAAAAGCCAAAACGGGCTCCTTATAAAACTTTTGATGATGAACGATCAAAATAAAACCTGTGCATCCGAAGTTAATTTAGAAGAATACCTTTTTACTGGTCAAATCTTCAACTATGATTTGAATCCAAGTTAAAGCTCCTGTCAGATCTTCTACTGTATTCCCTTATACAATTCCCAGATATAGTGTGGGTAATAATTCTCTGAGAACTCGTACCGGCAGAACCTGGACAGCTTTAGTCTTAAAAGACAAGTTATGAAATTGGTTTAGCCTACCCGCATATTTATAGGGCTATAGCAGGGATCTAGGGAGTAATTATGACACGTATCAGCAGTTTTCACAATTAAGCAAACCTAATAGCAGTATCTGCAATTATGGAAACCAGCAGTGATTTTTAAAATTTTTATAAAATACTGAATTACAGTTCACATATCTAAAGAACTATAATTGCACTCTGACCCATAATCTGACGATCATCTAGTATTGACCTCCTGTTAGTAAATGCTTACAATTTCTCCCTATGTTAAGATTCCCGATACCCGTCAATTAAATTTAATTACTGATAATTTAATTTAATTGGCATCTTAATATTCCTTAAATCCTTTTACTTAAACTTATTTGACCGTCGGATAATCAAATTCACCCGCAGGGTTTGGCCTGGTCAAAACTTATAAGTTTCCTTAAATGGGTATCGTCAATCCTGATATTTCGGGACGTTGATTCCATTAATGATTAATATTCACCATATAAAAAATACCGCTATCCAACTTACTGGGAATATAGATCCATATAAAATCGCACCCTCTAATAAATCAAAATAATAAATATGAAATATACGTAAATCAATAATTATTTTAGGATTAAGAAGATAAGCACTATTCATAATAACTTTGGGGAGCGAATTAATTTATATAGTCAGTATAAAATTAATTATCTCAAATGTCCCGTTCAATACACACAAAGTGTACTAGTACAAAGAATCGGAACAAGAGACGACGCTATTATGTGTTTCCCGTAACCAAGATAGGTCTACTAAAATTCTGTGATACAGTCGTATCGATGGTATGCCCATTTCTATCTAAACTGTGAACATAAAACTTATATTGTACAAGAATAAAAAATCTGATCTTTAGTGTGTAAGCCACACTCTACACACCAGATTAAATACCATACAGAATATCGAACATCCCATGCATAATATTAAAGAAATGGTACACAAACATTACTCATAAAATAGAAAATTAATTTTATTATTGAAATAAAATTAAATACTAAAAATATGATTTTCAGTATACTAAATCGTAACATTTTTCGGTAGTATTTTTACTCCCATTTTTTATAGAAAAATAGCACAAATATCCAACAACATGTGGCTTCGAAGAACGCCTCGAAAATAGTCCTGAAAAGCCTCGAAAAATAGCCCCGAATAGCGCCGCCGCTAGCAGCCTGAAACCGCCGTTGTTTTTGCACTGTTTTGGCCCAATTGTTTTATGATTTTTGAACAGTATTTTAAGATATGTTTACTGCTATTTTATACCTAAAAAAATACTCAAAAATAGTCCAAAAAACATTCTAAAAAATAACAAAATCGGCCCCGAATCGCTCCCGGCAAAGCCGCCGGTGGTGGGCTATTTTTGTCGATTTTTGCCGTTGTTTTTGACTTATTTTTGCTGCTATTTTTAATGCATAAATACTGTAGAAACTCATCGAAAAAAACTATTTTAAAATCGTTAAAAAATTACTGCAATCCGTGGCCCGTAAAAACTCGACACCACCGTTGGTGTCGCTGCCTGTTCTTTGTATTCTTAGATATTCAACATGTTCTTAAATATTCTAAACTGATATTTAAAAACAAATATTTGCTATTACATAGAAAACTTATGTCCCGTAAGCTAACATTTGATCTAGAAAAAAGTTAATATATCACGATCAACCCTCGTGATTAAAAATAATTAAATCATTATCCAAACTATTCAATTAGACATGAAAAATTTGATGATCATAAAATCGGGATTAGAATGCCTGCAAAACAAAGGTAGCACAGTTCTAAAATTACCCGGTCCCGATAAACTGTAAACAAAAAACAAAACAGCTCTGATACCAATTGTTTGAGGCAAAACTACTAAGATCATTGTTTTTGTAAACGATTTTCGATAAAAATCAACTAGACAAGCAAACACCGAAATGGGCTCCAGATAAAACTTTTGATGTCGAACGATCAAAATAAAAACCCATGCAACAACAATTAATTTAGAAGAATATCTTTTTTCGGTTGATTCTCCAACTATGATTTTGATTCCGAGTTGAAGCTCTCGTCAGACCTTCTACTGTATTCCCTTATGCAATTCCCGAACGTAGTGTGGGCTATGAACCTTCAAGAACTCGTATCGGCAGAACCTGGTCAGCTTTAGTCTAGAAGATAAGTTATGAAACTGGTTCAGTCTACCCGTATATTTATAGGACTACATTAGGAATCTATAGACTAATTATGACTCAAATTTCTAGTGTGACACATATATCCATCCAGCAGTTTTCGCAATTAAGTAAACCTCAAGCGGTATATGTAATTATGAAAGCCTTACAACGGTTTCTGCAATTTTCATAAAAACTAAATTACAGTTCACACCACTAAAGAACTATAATTGCACTATAAGCTATAATCTGAAGACTTTCTTGCATTGAGCTTCTGTTATTAAATACTTAACTCATCTCCCTATGTTAAGATTCTCGATACCCATTAATTAAATTTAATTACTGGTAATTTAATTTAATCGGTATCTTAAAATTCTTTAAGTTCTTCTGCTTAATTTATTTAACGGCCGAATAATCAAATCCACTTGCAGGGTTTAACCCGGTCAAAACTTATAAGCTTTCTTAAAGGAGTATCGTCAATCCCGATCATTCGAAACGTGAATTCTATCAATAATTAATATTCACCATATAAATAATACCGCTATCAAACTCATCGGGAATACAGACCAATATAAGATCGCACCCTCTAATGAATCAAAACAATGAATATTAAATATACGCAAATCAATAATTATTTTAGAATTAAGAGTATAAATACTATTCATAATAATATTGAGATGTGAATTAATTTATATAGTCAGTATAAAATTAATTATCCTAAATGTCCCGTTCAATACACATAATATGTACTAGCACAGAGAGTAAGAACAATAGACGACGCTATTATCTGTTCCCCGTAACCAAGATAGGCTTGCTAAAATT
>JAULJZ010164094.1:0-26017 GCA_032270985.1 Heliamphora pulchella | reverse complement strand
TGTGCAAGAAAATGCATAAAATATTAATTTTATGTATCTTTTTGGTATCTTAACCTACTTAAACCTATTATATTGATTTGTTTATAATTAATTTATTCTTCCCATGAATTATCATAATTTTTCTAACAATTAATTAAATAGGTATAAGCTTTTAAGTTAATTTAAGGTAGTTTGACATGAATTGTGTTACGCCCCAAACTCCGGATCATGTGAAACACCCATAAGCAACCAAATATACACACAACCTAAGAATACACTCTCAAAGTAAACTATACATGCATTGTATATAAACGTTAAACGACATATATTACAAGGCTCCAACGTCGAAAAATATGTAATAAGCATACATGATACAGATAGAAACAAAAAGGAAGACTATAACTCTTTCACCTCTCCAGCACCTCTAGATCAACCAACGTGACCGGTACCTGAAGAAAACAAATCCCACACCGTGAGTCAAGGCTCAGCAGAAAGTAGACAGGCATGCAGTATAAACAAAACATACTAGAAAATCGAAGTATAGGTTTAGACTCTCTTTCAAGCCTTGAAAACAGTTTTCACATGCAAATGGGAAAGCGAGGATACAAACCATGTTTTGACTCACTCACAGGAGCCTTGAAAACAATTTGAAAATGGTCTATCCGTCCCACAATGCAGTTCATGCAATCCATGATACATACAATCGACTCTCACACGCCGCAACCCCAGTCCTAACACTAAGATAAAGACTCGTACATAAACATACATTCCCGGGATAAAACCGTATACTATGAGATAAAACCATAGACCAACCACAGGGTAAAATCGCATACTTTACCGAAAGCCACGGGATGGAATCGCCGACCACGGATTATACCACGGGATAAAATCGTAAACCACGGGATAAGACCGTATACTGGGGGATAAGACCGCACACCGTGAGATAAAATTTCATATTACAAGATAAAACTGAACATCACGGGATAACATCGAAAACTACAGGATAACACCGAACATACCTATGCATAACCTAATCAGAATTCAAATGCATAAAGCCACGTAATGTCACTACATTTCATGAACCACGCCTCATGCTACACACGCGACTCACATAATACCTGCAACCCATGCAACATATACTATACGCATCTATTCCGCATATTCCACATAACCATGCTTAATAAACCTCTAAGTTTTAAAGCATGCAACAACGGTACACGTAACGATACTAAAACCATATAATTCACATACATCAGCCATGCTTAATAAACCACAATTACAAATGCATAAGACCAGCTATAAGCACACAGCCGTATAACCCGACTAGACATCATAAGCCACACACCCGTCATTCTATACCCGAACGACCCATCCACAAACCGGGGCCCGTCCACACCCAGGGATAATCAACACCTAATCCGGAGATCAACACTTGAACCTCTCATAAGACAATTCTTACCAGAATCCCACCTTTAACCAAACCACAAACCCACACGTCGCGCACATAACCAACACTCACACAACCATGCCACAAACCCTAACCCAACCATGCACGTCACACCTGAGGATGGCATCACATAAACACCCCGAGCCACCACACGACCCCCGAAACCACAACGCCATTAACCAAACCCCAAAAGGAATCCACAGGTATTTGAATCGATGAACTCCCATAAATCAATCAATTGAATACCATAGGACGCAAATCAAAAACCAAAACCCAACCACAGAACCACCAAAACACACCCCAGCACATCAGTCGACCGGACCAAGCCCCCAGTCGACCGAAGACCACACTGGAAAAGCCAAAAAAATGCCTCAACGCACGGTTCAGTCGGCCGAGCCCCAAAACTATGATCCAGTCGACTGAACCTATGAGTTCAGTCGATCGAACTCACCCAGACACCGTTTTTAGCTACTGGTTCATCCCTCCAAACATCGAATCGAAGCCCCAAAACTCTAATCCAACATCCTCAAACATACACACGCCTAGGCCTAACACCAAGACCTCAAAAGAAACCTTTCACACCCGATTCCATCCACCAAAATCGACAAAAAACTTGGTTTTAAACCCAAAAACCCCACTTTAAACAAAATCAAATCTACAGTAATCTGACCGACAAAAATACGCCCGATTACCCATAGCACTCTTATACAACATACAGGTCTAGAATCCTACCTTGGTGAGTTCAAAGCTTGACACCTCGAACCATGTGCAAAATCGAGCCTCACCGGAATCAAAATCTGACAGGATGGTTGCGTCGCCCACCGTGCTAAAAGCAAAGATCCGCTATTGGATCGTTGAAAATCGGGCCTTGGGCCCTCGAGAACTTAGAGAGAAGGCAGAAAGAAAACAGGATGCTTGTTGGAGATGTTTTGGAAAAATATCTTTATGAAAATATCTAACTTCAGATATTTATAGGCTTCCAAAATATATTTTTTAAAAATTTTTCAAAATTCGTGCCATAACGGCTTACGGCCCCAGGAACCTACCCCGCATGGATATCTAAACCCGATCATGCATCAAAAATAGTAAAAACATGCTCAAATAAAAACACGTAACGCGCATTCGAAAAAGCCAAAAAAGAAAACGGGTCAGGGTCTCACAACTCTACCCCCCTTAAAGGAATTTCGCCCTTGAAATTTAACTCAAGGTCAAAACAACAAACCGTCGATCGCAATTGACACAGTCATACGAGATGGTCAGCCAAACTATTCCTAGGATATAGTCAAATACGGTCAGGTATCCTAAATAATGGCCAACTATCTCAAAGACTTAGGATCTACAACTCACCCCAACCTCACATCATCATTAGCTATTGCCTCAACACAGCACACCACCCACGGAATCCATCACCAACTCCCAAACAGATGCAACAAGGAAACTGGCCCAAAGCCTACACACTCAGAAAGTACCTCTGCTCGCTGAAGGCATATCTGCATCCTCCGGTAAGACTGGTGCCTTGGAAGCTATGAGGGAATACGCTCGGGGCAATCCCACTTTGGCCTGTCCACCAGAACTCGGCGCTGTCGGTTGTCGCACCGACTGAACTGAAGTTCCCCTATCTGTCACTCGGGAAGTCTGAACCGCAGGATACTGTTGTCGCTCCTGCATATATGAACCCTCAGGTGTACTAGTCATGCTCGGCGCATCCTCCCTTTGGGGACAAGTCCTACAGATGTGTTCAGTTTGACCACATCTATAACAAACTGGCAACTTCGTCCCCTGTGACTTATCCTGCATGGAACTCTGAGCTTACCTCAGTTGTGGGTCCCGAGACTGCCTCGGCTGCAGACAATCTGGTACACGATGCCTCGGCTGTCCACATCAATAGCATATGACCTCCCTTTGCTCTGGCGTCCTTGACGAAGCCACTGATGGTGATGGTGCATAGAACTGCTGTGATCTAGATGGATGAAAACTTGGACCAGAGGACCTCTGCCTGCTGCTGCAACGCCCATCTGTCTGCGCCTCTGCTCCACCCTGTGGTATCCTGACCTCCCTAGAAGCTCGGATCTTAATCATTGTGTTCTCCACCCTTGCTGCTACCTCCACCAGCTCCATGAACATGCGAATTCCCATCGCTACCACATGCTCTCTGATCGCCAGTCTCAGACCCCGCTCAAACTTCATAGAACGCAGCTCGTCTATGCTCACCAACTCAGGTGCAAACTAGGACAAGCACGTGAACCTGGACTCATACTGCATGATATCCATCGCCCCCTACGTAAGAGTGTAAAACTCCTCCCTGTACAAATCTCTTCTCGAAGCTAGGAAGTATTTCTCCAGAAACACTGTTGTAAAAGCTACCCAAGTAACTCCTGCAATAGTCCTGGCATATTATCACCAAGCGTGAGCAGCACCCCTCAACTGAAAGGCGGCAAAAGAAACCCTAACTCATCCTCCACAATCTACAGTGTGTCAAGGATCCGTGTCACCAACTCTTGCCACTCCGTCGCCACAACAAGATCCGGGTCTCCAGCAAAGGTAGGTGGATCCATGCGCCTAAACTCCCGCGTCGCCACAGTAGCCCTCGCCTCAGGCACCCTCTCCCTAACAGCCTCACCTCTAGAGGTCTCAACCAGCTGCTGGATAGAGCCAACAAGCACACGCAACAACTCTGTCGCATCCATCGGTCCCAAGGGAGCATTTGCATCTCCAGCATCAGGGATAGGGATATCCCCTTGGCCAACAGCACAGCCACCGCCTCGACCACGGGCACTCCCTCATCTCGCCGACATCGCGTCTATATGAAAGAAAACAACATATAAGATGCAGCACCTAGCATGAACATAAAAGCTAAACACTTAGCATACTATCACATAGCCACACAGGTTCATGATAAGTAACTCCACATATACCGAGGAGAACCAACAAGAATGACGCGGCAATCTGGATAACGTACTCAGATTCCCTGCTAGAAATCACGTCAGCTAAATGCGTTTCTAACTTAGCTCTCAAGTTTATTAATCCAAACGCCCAAAGGCAGGACTATCACTCCTAAGATTCAACTCCCATGCTCACATATACACATCATTCACATATGACCTGCATGCTATCACGTTCATGTTATGAAAACATCTAAACACATGCAGTCAAACACACGCAATCAACCTCACACGGTGATGCAACCTCTTTCCACGGCTCTTAGGTATTCGAACCCAGAACTCTGATACCGAGTTGTCACACCCCAAACTCTGGGCCACGTGAAACACCCATAAGCAACCAAACATACACCCAACCCAAGAATACACTCTTAAAGTAAACCATACATGGATTGTATATAAATGCCAAATGGCATATATTACAAGGCTCCAATGCCGAAAAACATGTAATAAGCATACATGATACAGATAGAAACAAAAAGGAATACTATAACTCTTTCACCTCTCCAACACCTCTAGATTAACCAGCGTGAGCGGTACCTGAAGAAAAATAAATCCCACACCGTGACCCAAGGCTCAGCAGAAACTAGATAGGCATGCAGTATAAACAAAACATACTAGGAAATCGTAGTGCAAGTTTAGACTCTCTTTCAAGCCTTGAAAATAATTTTCACATGCAAATAGGAAAGCGAGGATACAAACCATGTTTAGACTCACTCACAGGAGCCTTGAAAACAATTTGAAAACGGTATATCCGTTCCACAATGCAGTTCATGCAATCCATGATATATACAACCGGCCCTTACACACCGCAATCCCAGTCCTAACACTGAGATAAAGACCCGTACATAAACATACATTTTCGGGATAAAATCGTATACCACGGGGTAAAACCATAGACCAACCACGGGGTAAAATCGCATACTTTACCGCAAGCCACGGGATGAAACCACCGACCACGGATTATACCACGGGATAAAATCGTAAACCAGGGGATAAGACCGCACACCACGGGATAAAATTGCATATTACAGGATAAAACTGAACATCACGGGATAACACCGAAAACTACGGGATGACACCGAACATACCTATGCATAACCTAATCAGAATTCAAATGCATAAAGCCACGTAATGTCACTACGTTTCACAAACCACTCCCCATGCCACACATGCGACTCACATAATACCTGCAACCCATGCAACATATACCATACGCATCTATTCTTCATATTCCATATAACCATGCTTAATAAACCTCTAAGTTTTAAAGCATGCAACAACAGAACACGTAACGATACCAAAACCATATAATTCACTTACACGAGCCATGCATAATAAACCACAATTATAAATGCATAAGACCAGCTATAAGCGCACATAGCCATATAACCCGACTAGACATCACAAGCCACACACCCATCATTCAATAACCGAATGACCCATCCACAAATCAGAACCCGTCCACACCAAAGGACAACCAACACCTAATCCGGAGATCAACACTTGAACCTCTCATAGGACGATTCTCACCAGAACCCCACCTTTAACCAAACCACGAACCCCCACATCGCGTACATAACCAGCACTCACACAACTGTGCCACAAACCCTAAATCAACCATGCACATCACACCTGAGGACGGCATCACATAAACACCCCGGGCCACCACACGACCCCCGAAACCACAACGCCATTAACCAAACCCCAAAACGAATCCAGATGTATTTGAATCGATTAATTCTCAGAAATCAATCAATTGAATACCATAGGACGCCAATCAGAAACCAAAACACAACCACAGAACAACCAAAACACACCCCAGCACTTCAGTCGATCGGACCAAGCCCCTAGTCGACTGAAGACCACATTGGAAAAGCCAAAAAATGCCTCAGCGCATGGTTCAGTCGATCGAACCCTAAAACCAAGATCCAGTCGACTGAACCTATGAGTTCAGTCGACCGAACTCACCCAGAAATCGTTTTTAGCTACTGGTTCATCCCTCCAAACATCGAATCGAAGCCCCAAAACTCTAATCCAACATCCTTAAACATACACACACCTAGGCCTAACACCAAGACCTCAAAAGAAACCTTTGACACCCGATTCCATCCACCAAAATCGACAAAAAACAAGGTTTTAAACCCAAAAACCCCACTTTAAACAAAATCAAATCTACAGTAATCTGACCGGTAAAAATACGCCCGATTACCCATAGCACCCTTATACAACATACAGGTTTAGAATCCTACCTCGGTGAGTTCAAAACTCAATGTCTCGAATCATGTGCAAAATCGAGCCTCGCCGGAATCAAAATTTGACTAGATGGTTGCGTAGCCCACCGTGGCAAAAGCAAGGATCCGCTATTGGATCGTTGAAAATAGAGCCCCGGACCCTGGAGAACTTAGTGAGAAGGCAGAAAGAAAATAGGAAGCTTGTTGGAGATGTTTTGAAAAAATTTTTTATGAAAATATCTAACTCCAGATATTTATAGGCTTCCAAAATATATTTTTTTAAAATTTTTTGAAATTCGTGCCACAACGGCCCACGACCTCGGGAACCTACGCTGTATGCATATCTAAGCCCGATCATGTATCAAAACCAGTAAAAACATACTCAAACGAAAACACGTAACGCGCGTTCGAAAACGCCGAAAAAGAAAACTGGTCAGGGTCTCACAAATTTACTTTTTGACTTATTTATTGTGTAGAGACTTTAAATAATATTTTATTTACTTTTGTTGACCTATTTTATTATATTATTATATATATTTCTTTCATAAAAAGTCTAGGTCATAATAATGCTTAACTTATATAACTTTTCTCATTTTTGAACTTAAAAAGGCAAAAAGTAACTTTTTGTGCACAATTTCCTAGGTGGCCAGCCATGCAAGGGTATTTTTGTCATTTTTATTATTATTTTGTCTTTTTTTATTTAATTGTATATCAATATCTAATTTTGGATGTCCATGTGTCAAAATTCAGATTTTTTAGAGTGTTTGCTGTACTAGGGGCAAATCGGTCATTTTATCCTAATTATGAGAATTTTTTATTTTCAATTTTTTATTTTTTGTTATTTACTTAATTTAGGCTATCCTAAGACTTCTCTAAATGTTTAAGCTTCTCTTCTAAGAATTTAGCCTCTTTAGGGTTTTCTAGGTGAAATTAGGGTTTCGGGTTAATTAGGGCTTCTCTTATTCATGCAGCGACTATGTTCTCAATGTCTATCCATCGCTAATACTAAGGTTTGAGCCGGGTTGTTGCATTTCTCCCCAGACAAAGGTGCCTATGCTGTCTACCACCACCATCGCTGCAAGATAGTGGAGATGCATCCTATTCTCTAAGTTTAGGAATAGAGCTATCCCGAACACTTAGAGAATAAAGGCACACTCCACCCACTCGAAGTGATGGATCTTTGAGCAGAAAAACTCTCTGAAAGTCTTCCTCATCCATGTGTATCGGATGCTCCCCTTGTTGATGGCTGGGGCACCTGGCCAAGGAAAAAGGTAAAAGCCTTGGGGCTCCAGCTAATTGCAGGATCAAATGGGATCGGATCGCCACCCACCTAGATCCCAGTGATGAGGGAAAAGTCAAGAGGTATGAGTGTGACCTCGAAAGAAGGTAGGTGGAAAGTGTTGGTGTTGTCCTACCACCTCTCAGTCAGGGTTGTGAGCAGGACCCAGTCATTGTTGGTCACCTTTAGCGTGGTAACAAAATGGTCGAATCCCGTTCCATCCACAGTCTTTCGGCTGTGCGGAGGAAAAGCAGTGTACCACTCCAAAACATCAAAAAACCCACCATGACCTTGGATACGAAGCATCCCCTGAAATGAAAATAGAACAAACAAATCTGTAAATGGGAACATTAACGAAATCAAAATCGAACGTGCAACAAGATAACTGAAAAAAAGTTTTGTACCAATTTTTACGCAACAAAAACGACAATCTAATCCACTAAAATAGATTCCAAAACAACTTTAGGCAATCCGAACTTCTTTCAAAATTAAAGTTTCAGTTTCAACCTTCAATAAAATACAACTTCTAACCAATTCAAAAATTGTTTTCAATTCCAAACGAACGACGACTCGATTCAATTCGTTTTAAATTCAAAATTTCATTAAAGACAATTTGTCCCATTTCAAAACTCAAATCTGATGATCCGAATTTAATTGAAAAGATCAATTTAAATTCGAAACCAGTTCAAAACAATTCAAATCAAAACCTAGCCCACCCCAACACAAGACTTCAAGAATAGAATCCAAACTTTAAGATCCAACCAGTTCAATTCACTCCAAATTCAACAAGATCCATTTCATTTCAAAATTCAAACTTTTAAAGTTCAATTCAAACTTCAAATCAACAGTCAAACCCTCAATTTCAATCTCAAGTCAACCTAATTTCTAAGCTTCGCTACCAAAACCCATGACTGGACATGCTATCTACCCAAAGTTGTTACATGTCCAAAACATGTTTTATGCAAAAAACTTTCAAATTCCAATTTAATGAAATTTTGCTCAAATTCATTTTTAATCAATCATTTTTAAATTCAACACAAGGTTTAAACGGTTCATTTCCCTATCCAAATTCCAACGTGATTCAATTCAAGTGAATCCAATTTTCAAAATGTGATCCAACTCAAAGTCAAAAATCAATTTCAACCCAACATTCAATCTAATCCAAACCCAAAATCTGAAGTGCAACCCCAATTCAATCTCAAAATTCATTTTCTATGATTCTAAAGTTCAATCCAAGTTCAAGGTTCGAATCCAATCCAAGTTAAGGTTTAATATAGCCTAAGTTCAAGTTTCAAATCTCGAATCTAACTTTTAATTCAATTTCAATTCATTTTTAATCCAACTAAACTGTCTAATATCAATTTAAAACTCAATTCAATCTTAATCCAATATCAACAAAACAACCAAGTTCGAATATCCAAAACTAGCCTAATTCAATGATCAAATGATTTTCAATGTACATACATATCCACAAAGTAAGTTAAAGTTCAAAGTTTTTGGCTTATCTCAAGGTTCGCGGCCGAGAGGTGATCCTCGCGATGGCGAAGGAGGACCTCATGCTATGCAACTAAATTCGGAAGAGTGAACCATTTCATTACCGGCCTCATCAACCAGTGGTGGAGAGGAATATAAGAGGTACGGTCAAAGTGCTCTGGCATGCCCGGCGCATCTCCTCCCTCGAGTAGAAGGTCGTCATCACCTTCCGTGCCACCTTAGGCACCACCACCCTCACCATGCCGTGGCCACTCCTCCTCCATTGCCCATACCACCTTCATCGTTGTCGCTACCCCCTCTTTGATCGCCGATCACTCCTGCGCCACCACTACTACCACTGGTGCCACCCTCATTGCCGACAAACCCGTAGTGAGCCCTCACTATGTAGAGAAAACCACAGAGATGAAGGAGAGAAGAAACATTGTAGCTGAGAGTTATGAGAGATGAGAGCGAGAGAGGAAGAGAGTGAGTGAGAGAGACGAGAGAGATGAGAGAGTCAAAGAGAGTGAGAGAGGAATACTCAATTCTGATCGCACGAATGGTTTTTTCGAACTCCCCAGACTCATATTATGCTATCAAGATCTAGCACTTTAAAAACTCACGGCCGCGAGATCCGGCTCTTTTAAAACTCATGACCGCAACATCCGGACTCGACCCACCACTTTTATTTCTCATGGTCATGACATTTCTCAAAGGTTTCTTACAACCGCCAGGTTAAATTGCTCTGGCTGCTAATAACCTAAGGCCAAGAGTTCAGGGTGCCACTTTCTTAAGTAATGACCCCTATGTTTTGATGCCCTCCCCTTATTTTAAACATCAACTCTCAAGCATACGTAACTCTTGTTTTGATTAAAATGCCCCTTTTAACTCATTGGTCCTCCTTATGACCTTAAACTGACTCACCAGTCCTTCCCACGATCTTAAACTGGCCCTCTGGTCCTCGCATGACCCTAAACTGACTCCTCGGTCCTCCTCACGACCTTAAACTAACTTCTCGATCCATGCAAGGCCTAAAACTGCCCTTAAAAAATAATCAGTCATCTTGATAACCTTAAACTAACCCTCCAGTTCCCGCACGACCTTAAAATACTCCTTTTACCTTTTCTGTCCCATTCATAACCTAAAACTAATCTTTGATAATCTTCAGTCCGTGTTGTGACCTTAAACTTTTACATGTCTGCATTTTACCTGCTTGCATCACAACGTATCTGCCATGCATCTAGATTAGTCTATTTTCATCATATATATTGCCCCAAAACCTACGACCAGTCTGATCCCTTAAAACGGGGGTACGTAGGATGTCCGATGGAAATTTGGGTTTGACTATGCTTTTCTGTATGTTTTTTGTGTGCTTAAGATTGGCAACTTGATGAATCGGTTTGTCCCTAAAGCTTTGACATTTACTTGCATCACGAGTTGTTGCAAGCTCTATTAAAAAGGCATAACTATAGACATGTTAATTTAATCAAGCCGAATCTTAGGCACCCGTCTCAAATGCTCCCCCAATGGAAAAAACATGGAAATTGTGCTCAAGAATACTCCCAAGCAAGAAAAGTTAGAAATTCGGTTCAAAGCCTAAAAACCCACAAAAAACCTTCGAGCTGCGACATCCATGATCTTTACAGCTGCTATCTTTTCAAAACCTTACAATAGGCTGTATCCTTAACCTCACGGCTGCCACCTTTTTGTGATCTTAGAATAGGCCACGACCTCTAGTTCTCACAGCTGCCACATTTTTAAAGTCTTAAACCTAGCCACGACTTTTGAAAGTCACAGCTATCACTGTCATTTCCATAAAGGTAGCGGTCGATACTTTTTGTACAATTAAAGGTAGCGAATGCCACTTTGACACCTTTTTGGACAGGTGGCAACATTTCAAAGGATGTTTAAGCTCCCGCCTTGCCTTTAAATAGGCGCCATTCACCACATAAATCAAAGGGAACCACCTGGATATCGATACTCTGCCAGTTTTGATTCCCACCCGTTATTCTAATACTCCTGATACTCATTCCCGAGTCTAGTTTGTGACTTTTCTTGCACCAATAAGGCCTTGGAGCATGGATCACTTAGCGATATTTGACTTCCACATTTGAGAGGACATTCGAGGTGGTTATCTACATGAGGTAACGTTAGGGAAATCATGACATTTCTTTAAATCCTCACCTTCTCTCTCCAGATGGTGTCACGGTTAAGGTTTTATTCATTATTTCATTTCCCATGTTTAATCTATTCGTATCAAAGCATGTTCTTATAAGTTCTTTTCCTAAACAGTATGTCTGTAACTTACTGTATTGCATAAAATAGTATATCTCAATCCATTTTCGTATTCACTAGCACACTGGACATATTAAGAAGTCTCTATGGTTTTAAAAACCTGACGGCCACGACTCTTGGTTGTCACGGCTGTGAGTTATTTTGAACCAAATATTACGGCCGCTACTTATTTGCTTTTGGCTGCAACTTTTATCCTTATTTTTGTTAAGGCCGCAACATCCTATTGCTACGGCCGTGAACTTTTTGTGAGACTAATAGTATGAAAAAATGTATTTTAAGCCTTTTATTATCTATTTTTAATGTTTTGAATATTTTGTTGGTAGATAAACGTTACTGTAGGGAGTAAAGGATGGTAGCTCTAGCTTTGATAAAGTGAGTTATGGTCTCCATTCTTTGCATCCCATTAATTTGAGCTTCTTTTTGACCTTGCATGTTGAATACCCTTCTAGACCTCAAAAATACCTTAGCCGCAACCTTTAGTTGCCATGGCCGCAACTTTCTGCATCTTTTTTTCTCGTGGTAACCCTAAATTTGTCACGGCTACCAATTTTGTGACTTATTTTGTCATGACCGCAACATTGGTTGCTATGACCGTTAGTTTTCTATATGTCCAATTGCTTGAAAACAAAGCTCAAATCTCTTCTGTTCTTTCTGTACAACCATTATATAGCATGTTAGAGATAGAAATTGTATTGCATGACCCTTAGGCCTTTTCTTGTTTTGTTTGACCTTTTATCACATGTTTTCGCTTTGTTTTGCTCAAACGATACGTGTGGCATATTTAGAAATGATAATCAAGTTGCATCACCCTTAGGATTGTAGTTAGATTTTTCTTCTTTGTTTACTTTTATATGAGCTGTCTTTAACCTCCTACTCTGTATATGGTACCTTTGAAAAGTGTAAAACAAGAATCAATATCAACAAAGTAGAGGTCAACCTTACGGTTGAGCGTAAGAGTGCCTAATACCTTTTCTTTTCATACCTTAGCTCCCGAAATATCTTTTTCCCTAGTTACGCTTTTAAAAGAACTTGTGGCCTTCTTTTTGTTTTTGTTTTTGTTTTTTTTTCCTCAAAAATCAAGTGACGACTCTATTTTTCTTAAAACACGCTCGGATATCTTGGATTTTCTCGTTTGAAAAAGAAAATAGCATTTTTTTAAAATCAATAGATATTCAATGCATCGTCTTGTCAAAAACGCCTGCACACGAGCCTAAACTATAGGAAAAATGGTATAATAAAAAAATATTATACTCCTTGTTGCGCAAGCCTACTCTGCAAGAAAAAAAAAAAAAGAAAAAGCCACGCTCGTTGTCGCATGAGCATAAACTGCAAGACAAATGAAAAAGAAAGCTATGCTCCTCGTCACAAGAGCCTAAATAGCAGGATAAATTTAAAAATGTTACGCTCCTCCTCGTAAGCGTCAAAACTACAGGATTAAAAAAAGATGTACGCTCTTGGTCGCATGAGTCTAAAATGTATGATAAATAAATAAATTATGCTCCTAATCGCACAAGCCAAAAACTGCATGATTAACTAAAAATTGAACTATGGAAGGCTTGATCCCGTTAAGGGTACGTAGGCAATCCTGTATTTAAATTGGATGTAGCCACAATTATTAAAAAAAATAATCGTTGTCCCACCAATGACATTTTAAGTGGCTAAACTAATAAATGTCTCAAATGATATAAAAAAAAAATATGCCACGATAAAAATATCGAGCTTTGTCCATCTTCAAATAATCTCATATGTACAATACTTGAGGCGACAGTGTTGAAATATAAATTTCAAATTTTAAGAGGGTTAAATATTTTAATTTAAATGGTAGTTTGAAAATTAAAATAAAATAAAAAATATTTAATTTTTTTTATTGTTTATACTACCTAATTATTTTTTTTAAAATCAAGTGGGCCCTACCTTTTTTATTTTTCTCCTGTATGTTTTTTTATAATTAATGTGAGACAAAAAACAAATTAAATAAAAGGTAAAAGTAAAAGTAAAAATGGGCATAAAGCTATGTAACGACCGGGTACAGACCCTAGTTGTAACGACCGGGTACAGACCCTAGTTGTAACAACCCAGTTGATAACGACCTGTGTAAAGACCCAGCCCAAACCCTAATATTAGTGACGAATAGTCCACAAGGCTATAGAACACGGAAATAGTTCAGAACGCTAACTTGAATCGACAACCCAAAGTTCGGCCCAAAAATCCTAAAAATGTCCAAAACTCAGGCAACAGAACCTTAATACCCAAAGAGTCCCCTAACATTTTAAATGAAATAAATATCATGAAAAAATAAATTAAAAATAAAAAATTCTAACAAATATAGTAAAACGACTGTTTTGCCCCTAGTACAGCAAAAAGCCTTAAAAATTCAAATTTTGACATATAGATCCCCTAAATCAAGTATTTAATCACAATTAAGTAGTAAAAGATAAAATAACATCAAAAAATGGAAAAAATGCCCCTTAGTGGCCGACCACCTAGGGGGATGTGCCAAAAAGTGACTTATTTTTCTTCTTTTTAACTTTAAATGATGAGAAATGCATTAAATGAAGCATTATGATGATCCCAAACTTGTTGGACAAGTAATATACCTAATCATGTAGTGTTATAAGTCAACAAAAGCAAACAAATTATTATTAAAGTTCATACACAATAAAATAAGTCAAAAAGCCCTATGTTGTCAAAATAGCTTAATTTGACTTAAAAGACTACATCTATTTTATCAATTGCTATGAAAATTATGATAATACATGAGAATACTATATTTATCATAAAAATATTAATATAATAGGTCTCAATAGAAAAAAATACATCAAATTAACTTTTAATGTATTTTCTTGCACAATAGGGACACAAAAATCGAGACAAACCCCTTGATTGATGGGGGATCAGATTTTGTCCCCCCAAACAGCCACCTAGCTACTTTTAGCTTCACCAAATCTGAATTCTAGCCATCGAAACTCATGTCAACTCAAATCAAACTCAAAGCCTCATTTAAAGAATTGAAGAAAAGAAAGCTTCCTGTGTACTTCTTGTCCCCCATGTGTTCCCTATCCTCCTCCTATTTAAACTAAGCCCAAACACCACTTCTCTCCATCAAAATTTCGTGCATATAGAGAGAGAGAGAAAGAGTGGGTTGAGTGTTCTTGAGAGTTTAAGAGAAGAAGGAAGAAGAAGAAGAATGTGGGATCCAAGAAAGGGGTCTTTGGAAACCATGGTTTTAAAGCTAAGTCCATATCAACCATCTACCATTATTTGATCTCTCAAAACATGTAAGTAAACCTCCAAATCTTGTATCTAATATCCCTCAAAACATCCCCCCAACACACCCCTTAATCCCCTCAAAAATCAAGAACTAAAATCAAACCAAAAAGGCGTCGTAGTTGGAATTTAGGGACTGTTATATTTATGAATGTTATGAGATGTTGTTGTATGTTGTTATCTTTATGTTTGATGATCTCTAAGTCTGGTGAAGCCTTGATATTAAAGTTAAAATCACAAACATGCAAAGAAATGGGACAAAAACATGACATGACACAAGCAGAAGACTTAAACCCTAAGAGGCTTTATTTTTAAGGACTTTGATGTTTCTGCCCTGAGATTTGAAATACCATAACTCAATGTAGAAAATTGATCTAAGCATGATTTTTATGTCCAGAGTTAGATTTTTGTGCTATCTTTCATCCAAAGTTAGTTTCAACTCATTTTCATAACCAAAACTCAAGATATTGTAATTTTACCAAAGTGTGTCATTTTCTGACCAGTCAACACCACCGGCTTGGAAACCCTAGTTTAGAATGAAATCCGAACTTTGGTCAAAATATGAAAGTTATAGATAACATGTATATCAATCTACCCACCAAACATTAGAACAAAATATTGAGATTTGATAGGTCAAAACCCCTTTGAAAGTCTCTCTTGATTTTTAGTCGTCGAGGAACATTCTGTCACATATTTTTATATAGTCCAAAACACCTATTTTGTAGCTAACATATTGATATATTTGCTACCCAAAAATCAGACCTTAAATTCTCGGGATGAAACCCCAAAAAGTGACCAAAAAGTCTAACTTGTTTCAAACAACTACCCTTATCTCTAAATATGGAACTTGTAGGGGACTTGTTAAACTAGAACATACTAAAACATGGGCTCATTTGGACTTCATTTGATACCCCAAAACCGAGAACAAGAGAAGCTAGTTTTTGATAAAAATCTGGAGTAAATGTTGAACCATTTTTGCTTAGAATGAAATGTTCACCCATTTGCCTTAGGTTTTGGCCTTAGTGATAAACATGATACTTGTATGATAGAGTTTTATCTAAATGGTGTAAAAAAATTAAAACTTAATTCCAAGTCTAGATACACCAAAACTTTGTTGCCCCTTTTAATTTAATACTTGGTTTTAGCCTTAAAAGTTGCTAAGTGTAGTTTGAGCACCCTTTGCTATGAGACCCTAGTTTTTGTAAGATGATTGATTGAATTAGTTGATTATTGTTTCTAAGTTAATGTACGATGATTTAGAACCCATGCAATCATGTTGAATCATATCTTGTGAATTGTAGCATTTGCCTCACATACTTGTACTTTATGCTTTGCGCGTTATACCATGAATCTTGCCATGCTAGTTAATGCCATGCTATGAATTGTTGCACTTGATATCAATGGTACACATTATGAGCATTTTCATTTACATCTTGGCATGTTGGAGTCCATCTGTACAAACCATTGTTGGGATGGGCTGTGTTGAATTTGTCTTTCTTGGTTCTGTATCTAGGGCGTCGCTGGTTGTCATTTTTTAAAAATATTTTGAGATGTATTCCCCTTGTACACCCTGGGTTCGTTCCTAGTGTTACAAAATTGGTTTTTACACCCTGGGTGCGTCCTCGGTGTTTGAAATGATTTACGGATATTATTGGGTACCATGGGTTCGTCGCTAGCATTCTGATTTCGATAATTTGGATTTTTGGGTAAGTCAAAGAGAGCCTAATTCAGCTGACCTAATTACACTACGGTGGTAAGTTGGAGAGAGCCCAATTATAGCTCTCCTAAATCCCTAATCCTGGTTCTTTGCTTTGTGTAATTCGGAGATAGCCTAATTTGGCTGACCTAATCCCATTGGGTGATTCGGAGGCCCTAATTGGGCTTACCTAATCCCACTACAGTGGTAAGTCGGAGAGAGCCCAATTTTGGCAGACCTAAACCCCTCACTTTGCTACTTTGTATAATGTGAACGTTTCTTGAAATCTCTTAGACTATGGGTTGACATCGGCGCATCACAAGTCTTAAGGTGGGACTTGCTGGCCCAAATAGGGATGGATAATTTACTGGTTGGCCCGCCTCCACGCCATTGCCATTGAGTAAAACAGTTGTGGCATGAAACCCGGTGACGTATTTACTATTCGCAATGAGGCGCGATGATGGCTTTGGTGATCAAGTCCTATTAAGTCTAATCTGCTGATTCCCGGTGTGGAATTCCTGTTCTTTTCTAGGTGCATTTTAGGTTGGGCATCTGCATTTCATACACGCATGTTTATTGATTTACCTGCTACCCTGTCATGAATTTTTTTGTCTCATTGACTATACACTATACTGGGTGTTTTACGGTATGTGTTGTGGTGAATTTTGTGCCGTGAGATTAGTTAGAGGTTAGAGTGTTTTGCTTCTGGGCCTTGGCTCATGGCATTCGTGCCACAGGTAGGGAAGAGTTCTTGGAGGAAGTCAACCCTGAGGGAGAAGAAGAGTTTGAAGAACAGGGTGAGTCCCAAGAGCACACGAATCCAGCTAATGCATTCTGAGGAGTTGAAGCTTCTACTTTTCGTTTTTATATTCAGATTTCTCGTGTTTAGTATAATTGTTGAAATTTCTTGGTGGAACTATAATACTTATGTACTTTTGAATGGTTCAGAACTCGTTTATAATGTAATAACTAACGTATGAAAATATGAATAAATGGCTAGAACATCCCTTTATTTATACTTATGTATGCCCCGACGTGCCCAGAGGACGGGGTGTAACAAGCTATAAACCCACGTCTCCCTCCTACATAGGAAAGTGTAGAATGGGTATTGATTGTTTAAAACAATCATAACACTTAAAAGGTTGCCATCTGTTAAGAAAAAAAAAACATCCGTCGTGGCCAGTTGGGGAACTCCCAACACTATTAGAAATTGGGATTTTTGCGTCGGCTCTCTGCCGTTACAAAAGGCTATTTGCGTCGGCATTACGACGGTAAATGGGGAGAGGCAACTGTTCGAGTCACAAAATGGTTTTGGCGACGGCACCTAGCCATCGCAACCATTTACGACGGGACTTTATGCTTTTAGCGACGGCACTATTTTCGACGCAAATACTTATTAAAAATCATGTTTTTGCCGTCACAAATGGTAGTGACAGCTTTGTATTTTTTTAGCGATGGCGATGGCCGACGCAAATACTATTTGCAGATGTGTTTTTGCGACTGCACAGTGCCGTTACAAATACTATTTTAAATATATACTTATTTGCCACCGCATGATGGCCGTCACAAAAAACTTCTTGCGACGGTTTAACTCCTGAAGAAAAAAAATATAAAACTCCAAATTTTTTTTCTACGGCCTTGTGCCGTCGCAAATGTATTCATGCCTTTTCCGACAGTTAAATACCGACGCAACATGTGTTCATAATACCTGTCTGATGCAAATACTATTGGTTTTAGCGACGGTAACAATTTCGATGTAAAAAATAAAAATAAAAATGTATCCATCCATTCACATCCAAACATTCATTCATTTATCTATAACAATATATCAAATGTTATTTCTTTATAACAATATTCATATCTGTTCAATCACATAACAAAATATTTAAAAAGTACACATTCACGTAATACAAATCTAAACATATTAAAAAGTGCACCAAATATGTCTCCAAACAATATTTAAGTTTCAACCAGTACAACTCAAAATAAATCTTTCTTGTTTCAACAAGTACAATCCAAAATAAATCATTCTCCATTGCTAATTGCTTTATCCCATCATCACTTAATCTTTCTCCTTCTCTAACACCTGAAAATTAATTAAAATCATTTTGAAACATGATATGTATTTAAATCATACAATACAAGTATATATACATGAAGTAATAAAATTAAGTTGCAATATACATCACAATATCGCCAAGTGACATGTCAACCAATAGCTTCTCCAACTATGTTAATCCCTTTGCGTGGCATTTTCAAACGGACATTAGGTTTCTTTGCTTTTTGAATAAGTATTTCACAATAACCTAGACCTAATGGTACTCCGTCTAATTCAAACAATGGGTCCTTAGTAATCAAAAGCTCCCAAGCCAAATCATGTTTTGGATTACCATGATTAAGCAAGTCAACTTGTATCCCTACCTACAATTATAAATATAATTTCTTCAAAATTTTGTTGTATGTGCATGAAATGTAAAGAATATAAAATGAGCTATTGTAAAAAATATTGACAATAATAACAATTGTCTTCATGTTTTTAAATTTATTTCAGAGTGCCTTCAGCTAAAACATTCAATAATGCAACATTAAGAGAAATACTATCCCAATGTATTTATTTCTTTTGAAAACTTTTAGTGCTAACACTTCTAAAATAATCTTAAAAGATCACGTAAGGAAAAAAGCAACCAACTTTATGAAACCAAAATAAATGCAAGTTTTCTTCTTAAAGGGTTAAGTGAGATCTCTTAGATCATATTTTGCAGCTAACTTGATCCAAATTGACAAATAGTAAGTCAAATCAATTAAATAAATAGTGAATCTTTGAGTGTTTTTTTGCTAATAGTGTCTCATTACTTTCCAGTGAAGAAGAAAAAGTTTTAATTAGATACTAAAAGTTTAATTATCAAATGCCAAGGGTCAAAACAATTTGAATACAAAGAAAATACCTGTTTCCATGATGATAAATCTAATAAGCTAATTGAAAAATTCGTAGCTAACTTAGTAGGAATAAACCAGTTGTCTTTCCGACCTTGGATAAACAAAAACATGCAAAGGGATTGTAGAAAAGACATAGTTAATGTGAGACCTTAACCCGTTTTCTTTTTTGACATTTTTCGACGAGCGTTTCGTATTTATGTGATAGCATGTTTTTATATGTTTTTGATGCATGATTGGGGTTAGATATGCATGCAGAGCAGGTTCCCGGGGGTGTGGGGCATTGCGGTGTGAATTTCAAAATAATTTAAAAAAATAAGATATTTTGGAGGCCTATAAATATCTGGAGTTTGATATTTTCAAAAGATATATTTTCAAAACTTCTCCAGTAAGTTTCTTTTCTTCTCTCTGCCTTCTCTTTAAGTTCTCGGGGGCCTGAGGCTCGATTTTCAACGATTTAACAGCGGATCCTTGCTTTTAGCACGGTGGGCTACGCGTTCATCCAGACAGAATTCTATTCTGGTGAAGCTCAGTTTTGCACGTGATTTGAGGCGTCAAGTTTTTAACTCACCGAGATAGAATCCTAAACTCTCATATCTTATAAAAGTGCTACGTTTAATCATGTATGTTTTTAATGGTTAGATTGCGGTACATCTAATTTTGTATCAAGTTAGGTTTTGGGTTTAAAAATCATTTTTCGGCGATTTCGGTCGATGGAATCGGGTGTCGGATGTTTCTTTCGTAGTCTTGGTATTAGGCCTAGGCATGTGGATGTTCGAGGGTGTTGGATGGGAGTTTGGAGGCTTTGAATTGGGGTTTGGAGGTTGAAACCCGTAGCTCGAAACCAGTTTTCGCTTGAGTTCAGTCGACTAGACTGTGGGGTCAGTCAACTGGAGCCTGGGTTCTTGGGTTCAGTCGACTGGACTGTGAGGGTCAGCGACTGGACAGTGTGTTGGGCATTTTGGACCTTTTTCTAGTGTGTTTTTCAGTCGACTAGGGGTTGGGTCCAGTCGACTGAAGTTCTGGGTTGGGTGTTTGTGGTTTGGTGGTTGGGTTTCGGGGTTCGATTGATCGTGTTGTGGTTTCGGTGGTCATATAGTGACCTCGGGTGTTTGTTTAAGTGTTGTCCTTGGGTGATGTGCATGGTTGAACGTGGGTGTTGATGCACGGTTAGGTGCGTGGTGTTTATTCACCGTTGGATTTGTGTTGGGAGCGTGTGGTCGTCATAGGTTTTGCGATGGTCGGGTTGGGCGTGTTTAGGACCCGTGGGTCTTTTGGGAAAAAGACGTTGGTTTGTGAAAACTGGAGTTTTATGGTTTTGGTGTTGGCCTCCGGGCTAGGCTTAGTTTTGTGGTTGGTTGTCCCGGTGTGTGGACGGGTCCACTCGGGTTAACGGATGATGGGTGCATGACATGTGATGTCGCGTCTAGTTATATAGTGGGTGGTGTCATGATGTGAAGTGCTATCTAGTTATGTGCCTTTACATGTTTATTTATGTACGGATTACGTAAGGGAATTACGTGGTTTATGCTTTAAAACTCATAGTTTTATAGGCATGTATATGTGGGCTCTGAGGAGCAGATGCATGTGGTACATGTTGCACGGGTTACATACGTTGCGTGTGTTGCACGGGTTGCATGCGTTGAGTTGCATGGGTGGCCTGCGTTAGACGGGATTGAGATCTTTCGGTGAAAGCCCAAGAATATGTTAGATGGGATTGAGATCCTTCGGTGAAAGGTCGAGAAATATTAGATGGGGCAGTGGTCCTTCGGTGAAAGCCTGAGAAATGTTAGATGGAGCAGTGGTCCTTCGGTGAAAGCCTATGAAGATCCTTATGTTGTGTACGTGCATCTGGATATCTGAAGGACGGGAATGTGGTCTTGACGATGCATGGTTGGTGGGTGCTTAGGGCCCTTGGGTTGTGAACCTGTAAACTAAGTCGGTTGCCTCCGTGAATGGCGTTGTTTATGTTATCGTAACTCCGTATAGAACTTGCCATTACCGAGTAGGCCTTAAGTGGTGACTAGGGTAATGGGCAGGAGTTTATAGTTGTTACATTTGTCTGTGCTTTTACTACTTTTCCATAACTGTGACATGATATCTGTTATGATGATATGCATAGTTTCAAGGATGGAAACATGATCCTGAAGACGTGTGCGTGTGAATCTGAAGGACGAATACGAGGTCCAGGAGAGATATGCGTTGGGTGTGTTACTCATAGTGTGTTGGGCATAGAGATGGCAATGGGGCAGGGCGGGGCCCGGGATTAGTTCTCCCGTCCCCGTCCCCTATTTGATCGGGGCAGGGACGGAGAAAAATATCGGGAAAGTAGCGGAGAACGGGGCGGGGGTAGGGATATTTCGGGTATAATTTTTTATGTTTAAAATTGTAATATTAATAAAACTTACAAATAATATAATAAATAAAAAATAGTAGTTGATGAATTAATATAACTAAATAAACAAAATATAAGAAATGAGAAAGAAAAATTTGAGATAAATAAAATATTTTAATATTTTAAACTTATTATATTTATAAAATATATATTTTATACATATATTAATATTTAAAAATTATTTATTTTATATAATCGGGGGCGGGGCAGGAAAAACGGTGCGGGGAGTGCAAATAGCATCCCCACCCCGTTTGTTATCGAGGGCGGAAAAAACCCTACAAAACGGGGCGGGGCGGAGGCGTGGCGTGGCGGGGCGGGAAAAATTGTCATCCCTAGTTGGGCATAGTGCATGGATTGCATGAGTTAGCTTGTCGGGGCTAGTGAAAGCCGATTTAGATATATGTATTCGTGTGTTGCATATATGTATCTGTTATCTTTGGGACTCATGCGTGTCGTGTTATGGAACTGTTTCCAGGCTCTAATGAATCGGGATCTAAAACTGTTTTCAGACTGTTTTAAAGCTTAAAAGAGAGTCAAAAATTGCACCTCGTTTTCCTAGCATATTTAGCTTATATTGCATGTGCTGTCTAGTTTCTGCTGAGCATTGGCTCACGTGTGGGATTTGAAATATTTTTTAGGTATCGGTCACGCAAGTTGATCCGGAGTTGCTGGAGGGGTGGAAGAGCTGTGGTAACGAATGATGTTAATATGGCTGTGCTAATGAATAATTCAAAATATTAAAAGTTGAGTAGATTGGAAGTTTGAGTTGAATGTTAAGGAGATTCGCAGAATTTAGCTTCAAGGGTCACTGCTCGAGTAGGCTATCGAGAAATGTGTGGACAATTCTAGAATATTGGAGAAAAGTTGTGAAATATGTATATATATAAAGATCTCTCCAGCCCACGTGAGAGAGAAACACATTTTCCTTTTTCCTCTTCTCTTTTTCTCTTCTTCTTCCTCTCCCTAGAGAGAGAGAGAGACCACAACACTCATAAAACCCTAATCCCCCACCATAAAAATTGAAGTTTGAGGCTTAATGGGGAGAGATCAAGGATAGAAATCAAGCTGTGGAGCAAGGACGTGGAAGATGGAGCATCAAGGAGCTAAAATCACTCAAGATCCAAACCCTAGGAGGGAGAAGTTGGAGGAATCTCAAGGTTTGAGCAAATCCGAGGTAGGATCTAGATTCTCTCGTATGTTTGATATGATTTGAGTTGATATTTTACTAGCATGAGTAAAAATCTAGTTAATTTCATATGAGATGGGAAGAACTTGAGATGTGTGTTTAAGTTGAGTTGGGTTTTATGAAATGGGGGTTTTTGAGAAGTGATTGACCATGGTATTTGAGGATTTGTGGTATAAAAGGACTTTATGAGACTTCTAATTAATTTATTTGGGTTTGAAAATGGAAATTTGAAGTATAATTGTGAAGAGAATGTATATTGGGGCTTGAAACTCAAAATAGGGGAAAATTTGGGATTTGCACGTGTTAGGGTTGGTATACTAAAAACTATAGTTTTAGTATTTAATTATAATTTTAATAAAATTAGTTTTTCATTTTATGAGAATCTTTATGAGCAATGTATGTATATCATTTATTTGTTATGCATGGATATCCGATATTCTGTATAGTATTTAATCTGGTGTGTAGAGTATAGCTTACATATAGAAGACCAAATTTTAGGTTATTGCAGAATATAAGTTTTATGTTCACAATTTAGATAGAAATGGACATACCATCGGTACGACTGTGGTACAGAGTTTTAGTAGGCCTGTCTTCGTTATGGGGAATAGATAATAGCGTCGTCTATTGTTCCAACTCTTTATGCTAGTACACTTTGTGTGTATTGAACGAGACATTTGTGGTAATTAATTTAGTACTGACTACTGACTATGTAAATTAATTCATACCCCAAAATTATTATAAATAGTGTTTATCCTCTTAATCCTGAAATAATTATTGATTTGCATATATTCAATATTCATTGTTTTGATTCATTAGAGGGTGCGATCTTATATGAATCTATATTTTCTGTGAGTTGGATATCGGTATTATTTATGTGGAAAATATTAATTATTGACAGAATCCACGTCCCGAATGATCAGGATTGACGATACCACCTTAAAGATGCTTATAAGTTTTGACCAGGCCAAACTTTGCAGGTGGATTTAATTATCCGGTGGTCAAATAAGTTAAGCGGAAGAGCTTAAGGAATATCAAGATACCGATTAAATTAAATTTTCAGTAATTAAATTTAATTGGCTGGTATCGAGAATTTTAACGTGGGGAGAAATGGTAAGTATTTAATAACAGGAGTTCAATGCAAGAAGGTCTTGAGATTATGGGTCAGAGTGCAATTATAGCTCTTTAGTGGTGTGAACTGTAATTCGGTGTTTTATGAAAATTACAGAAACCGCCCGTAGGTATCTGTGTTCCACTGAAAGTCTTACTCATAATTATTCCCCAGGTCCCTGCTGTAACCCTATATATATGCGGGTAGACTGAACCAGTTTAGATTAATTTTTTTTTATCATTATTGATATATTATTTTTGTCTTTCAAAACTTAAAAATATATCGGGGTTCTGCCGGTACGAGTTTTCGGAGGAACGTAGCCCACACTACGTTCGAGGATCACATAAGGGAATACAGTTGAAAATCTGACAGAAACTTCAACTCGGAATCAACTCATAGTTGAAGATTAAATCTACAAAAGGTATTCTTCTAAATTAACTTTGGTTGCACGAGTTTATTTTTGATCGTTCGACGTCTAAATTTTTATCTGGAGCCCGTTTCGGCGTTTGCCCATTCAGTTAATTTTTTACCAATTAATCGTTTTCAAAAACAATGATCTTGGTAGTATTGCCTCCAACAAATTGGTATCAGAGCCGTTTTTTTTTTTACGGTTATTGGGGCCGAATAGATTTAGAACTGTGCTAACTTTGTCTTGCAGGCATTCTAATCCCGATTTTATGATCATCTATTTTTTTTTCATGTTTGATTGAATGGTTTGAACAGATGATGATTTAATTAATTTTTTAATCATGGGAGTTGACCGTGTTAGATTAATTATTTTTAGATCGAATGTGAGCCTACGGGACATACGTTTGGATGTAATTTTTTTTATGTTCTTTAGTTTTTTTGTTTCTAGTTTATTAGAAAAAAAAAAATAAGAATAGGTTTGAGAAGAACACAAGGCGGCGGTGGTGGTTCCGGTGGTGGTACCGGCGATTTTAGCAGCATTTTGTTTCTCTTCAGAATTTTTCTATATAATAAAAAAAAAATATAGGTGAGCAATTTCCGAAACAGTGAGAAAAAAGCGGAACAGTGGATTTTTTTTTCAATCCAAAACAGTGGCTGGGTTTTAATACATGAAGCAAGCGGTTTTCCCAACTAGCCAAACGGGGCGCTGATGCAGCAAGCAAACAGCAGGTGCTGTTTTTCCTGAAGCGAAAAAGTGTGATTCCAAGCGGCGACCGTGGAGCATATTCCAAAATAGTGGCGCATTGGAAGCTTTTTTAATTCCAATAAAAAGCAACCAGTGGTTTTTAATTGGGATTAGAAAAGTGCGGCTGTCCCAATCCCAAATGAAAACAGATTGTTTCGGCAATCCCATGAGCTGTTTGGTTGGCTTGAATTTTCTGATATAGATAGAATCAAAGAATTTTAAGACAAACAGGAAATAGAAAAATACAGGAGACTGAAACTCTTTAGAGTTTTAATCGAATAATAAAACCGAGATTTATATTTATCTTGCTTTTAATTTTTTTTATATTAATTGCGTGGATGATAAATATTGGTTTGATTTATCCTGTTATTTTAATTAATTCAAAACTTCGGTTTTAATTTAAGTATTTTGTAATGAAAAAGAAAATTATGTTTTTTTAATTAATTATTTAATTAAATGAAAAAACTTTAGATATTTTATTTTTACAAAATATCACGTTTAAATTGATTTTTTATAAAATCGGATATCTTTGAAAAACGTGAGAAATAATTCTGGATTTTGAATTAATTAAATAAAAAAATATTTAATCAAAATAAATTATTATTTTTCAAAAAATGTGGGACGATAAATAA
>JAULJZ010164075.1:0-26019 GCA_032270985.1 Heliamphora pulchella | reverse complement strand
GAGTATTAAATTAATATTATAAGAAAAGAAAATAGAAATGAAATAAAGTGTTAGTAAAAGAAATTAAACTAACTAAAAAGAAGAAAAGAAAATAAATATTAGAACATTAAATTAACATAAAAAGAAAAGAAAAGCAAAGAAATGAAATACTAGAATTAAATAAGTGTAATATTGATAATTACAACCATTTTTATGTAAGTGCTTATATTATAATAATAACGACATTATTTAGTAGTATCGTTAAATCATGTTAGCACTAATTTGATGAATTAATTGAAGAAAAAGATAATGTGCTTAGTGTGAAAGTGTAAACTAAGAAATTAAGGCAACTAAATTAAATGAAGCAATGTAAATAATGAACAAGATTAACTATGTAAATAAAAAAGAATACATGAATTGAGATTAAGTATAACCCGATCACCCCAAAAGAAAGAGAATAGGGTTGAAAGATCGGGGATCCAAGCGAGGTACCTGGATTGCTTAAGAATCCTCAAATTGGGAGAATGTGCTTCGATGTGCCAATCCTCGAGTGGTGATCCAAGCAAGGCTTCAATGTAAGCGTCGGAAGTTTGGATCTCGGTATTTCGACAGGGTTTCGGCGTCGAGACTCGAATTGCTCGGCTACTCGGCAGAGCTTCTCTCACTAAATCTCTCTCTCAAATTCTGTCCTGAAAACGTACCAAGGGGTACGGTATTTATAGAATTCTTCAACCAATGAGATGCTGACACGTTCTGGGACACGTTAAGATTTTTCAAGTTGGCGGTCGCCAGGTTATGAGTTGGCGGTCGCCATGTTGGAGTTGGTGGTCACCATTGGAGTTGGCGATCGCCATGTTTGGAGTTGGCGGTCGCCAGGTTGGGAGTTGGCGTTTGCCACTTTTGGCTAGGGTTTCCAAGAGGTTCTATGGCGGTCGCCACATTGAACATGTCGGTCACCTTACTTGGGCAGCAAGTTTCGATGGTTCAACAAAATTTCATCAGTATGAAGGTTTCGAGTTCAAATATCGAGCTTGGATCACTTCATGAGGATCGTACTGAGGCACTATTCCACTTTTTTTCATCATCGAATTCGTCTAAGATTAGGCGGGGTCAAATTGGGGTGTCTACATTGGATATCTATTTTTTTATTTTTAAAAGGGTTCCTTTCTTCTTAAAATAGAAAATCATAGGTACCCAGGCACATTTTAAGAAAAATGGAGCCGCCACTTGATTTTTGAGAAAAATAAAGAAAAACAAAAAGAAAATCACAGGTCTTTTGAAAGTGTAACCAGTGAAAAAGAAGGTTCGAGGGTTAAGGTGCAAAAAGAAAAAGTGTTAGGCACCTTTTTCATCTAACCATGAGATTGGCCTCTACTTTGTCAATATTGATTATTGTTATAAATTTTTTAAAGGTAACATATACAGAATGAGAGGTTAAAGAGAATCCATACAAAAGAGAACAAATAATAGAAAAATCCTAACTATGGTCCAAAGGGTCATACAAATTGGTTATCATTTCTAAACATATCACATGTATTCTTTGAGCAAAGCAAAGCTAAAAACATGCGATGAAAAGCTAAACGAAGCAAGAAACGCCTAAGGGTTATGCAACAATGTTTTTGTATCTAACATGTTGTATTTAGATTGTACAGAAAGAACAAAAGAGATTCAGACACTGTTATTAAGCTACAGGACATACAAAAAACGCAGCCGTAACAACAGATGTTGCGGCCGTGACTAAATAAGTCAAAAAACTTACGGTCATGACAAAAATAGGGTTACCGTGAGAAACTAAGACGCAATATGTTACGGCCATGACAACCAAAGGTTGCAGCCAAGGTATTTTTGACGTCCTGAAGGGTTTTCAACATGTAAAGTTCAAAGTAAACCCAAATGAATGGGATACTCAGGACAGAGATCATAACCCACTTTATCAAGGCTAGATCTACCATCCTTCATCCCCTATAAAAGCACTATTTCTAAAAACATAATATATTGAGCCTTAAAACAGTTAACAGGAAGTTTAAAATACAATTTTCGTGCCACTGGCCTCACAAAAACTTGCGGTTGTAGCAACCGAATGTTGCAGCCGTGACAAAATAAAGGAAAAAATGTGTGGCCTGAGGAACTAAGTAGCGACTGTAATATATTAGTCAAAATAACTCACAATCGTGACAACCAAGAGTCACGACCGCTAGATTTTTTATAACCACGGAGGCTTTTCTGTGTGTATAGTGTGCTGGTGAATATAGAAACGGATTGAAATACATTGTTCTATACAAAACAGAAGGTTACAGATATGTTGTCTAATAGAGAAAACTTATATGAGTATGCTTTTGATTGAAATGAATAACAAACAAGTAAATAACCAATGGAAACCTTAACCATGACACCCCCGGGAGAGAGAATATGAGAGTTTATAGAAACGTCGTAGAGAGAATATGAGAGTTTATAGAAACGTCATGGTTTCCTAAGGTTACCTCATATATGTATCTGCCTCGAATGCCTCCTCGAATGTGGGAATCGAATACCACCAATTAAACCGTGGTCCGAAGCCTCACTGATCCAAGCAAAGTCACGAACTAGGCTCGGGAATGTGTGGGTTGATTATCAAAATATCGGGTGGGATTCAAAACCGGTAGAGTTTTAGTATCCAGATGGTTCCTCTCCTATTCTGTGAAAATGGGCGCCTATTTTATAGGCAAGGTGAGAGCCCAAACATCCTCTGAAATGCTGCCACCAGCCTCAAAAGGTGACAAAGTGGTGGCCACTACTTTTATGCTTTTGTACAGTGACGGCCGCTCCCTTTACAGTAATGAAAAGAACAACCGTAACTTTCAAAAGTCACGACTAGGTTTAGAGTTTTAGCAAAGTGGCGGCCTACTCTATGATCACAAAAGGTGGCGACCGTTAGAGTAAGGACACGACCTGGTTTAGAGTTTTAAAAAAGGTGGCGGCCGTGAGGATCATGGATGTCACAGCCAAAAGGTTTTGGTGGTTTCTTAGATTTTGAACTGAATTCCTGACATTGCTTGCTTGAGAGTATCCTTGAGCACAATTCCCATATTTTTGTCATTAGGGAGCATTCGAGACGGATGCCTAAGATTTAGCTTGGTCAAATTTGGGTGTTTATACACCCTGATCTGGTTCAGGATCCACACGTGTCTCGATAATTCTCCCACTACGACGAGATAATAGGATATCGATGACACTTTCTCGTGGCGCTTCTACTATACTACTGGTATTTTCTCTTAGCTCTTCTAGAACAGTTCTACTCTTTGGCTTGTGGTCCATTACATAATCTTCTTCTAAGAATTGGACATTGGCACTGACGATGACCTTCTGATTCTTAGGATTATAAAATAAATCACCATTCATTCCCTTAGAATATCCAACAAAGAAATAGACTTTCGTTCTCGATTCCAACTTATCTGTGTTCCCTTTCAGCACGTGTGCTGGACACTCCCAAATCCGAATATGTCTTAGACTAGGCTTGCGCCAAATCCACAATTTTGTGTGAATAGAAGGTACTGATTTAGAAAGTACCAAGTTCAGAATATAAACTCTTGTCTCTAATACAAATCTCCAAAACAAATCAGGTAAGTCCGAAAACTCATCATAGACCTCATTATCTCTGTAAGAGTTCTATTTTTTTTTCTGCAACACCATTTTGCTGTGGAGTGCCTGTGCAGTCAATTGGAATATAATCCCCTTCTCTGGCAAATAATTCCTAAACTCTCCAAAGAGGTACTCGCCACCACGGTCAGACCGAAGTTTCTTGACACATTTCCCCACACACTTCTTCACTTCTGCCTTAAATACTTTAAATTTCTCAAAGTATTCAGACTTACGGTGCATCAAATAAATGTATCCATACCTTGAGAAATTGCCAATAAATGTGACAAAATACTCAAAGTCTCTCCTAGCCTGGATAGTCATAGGTCCACATAAGTCAGAGTGAACCAGTTGTAACGGTTCTTTAGCTCTATAGCTTTTAGCCTTAAGCGGTCTCCTGGTCATTTTACCCTCCAAGCAAGATTCACAGACTGGAAGTGCCTCCACTTTCAATGAACTCAAAGGTCCATCTTTAACCAATCTATTTATCTTTTTTAGATTAATATGACCTAGAAATAAGTGTCAAAGATACGTTTGGTTCATTATAGAATGTTCATTTCTCTTAAATGGTGAATTAGATATATTATTCAATTCATTCAGTTGCAGTGTAGGAAATATAAGAAAAATAACATAAAGATCATTTACCAATGTACTATAACAGATAAATTATTTATTATCCTTAATAACCACAAAGTTCTTAAAATAAGTCAAATATCCGTCTTTAACCAAGCTAGAAACATAAATTAAATTTTTTCTAATGGATGGTAGACAAAGACAATCTTTGAATATTAAAACTCGATCTCTACTAAAACTGAGAGTGATATCTCTCACTGCAACTGTTGCCACCCTTGTATTATTGCCCATGTGCAGGTAAATCTCCCCATCACTAAGTTGTCCGATTTTCTATAACCTCTACAATAAATTACAGACACGATTAGTGGCTCCCGTATCTACACACTAGGTACTGATAAATAATATCGCTAAACTTGTTTTCACAATTACTGAATAGAAATTATCTTTATTGTTCTGCTTGCCAAGATAAATTGGATATTACTTTTTCTAGTATCGTGTCTAGTTGCAGTAAAAACATCTACTTTTTGACTTTTTTATACTAGTCCGTGACCCAATAACTACCTTGAAAATCGTGCCACATGTTTCTAAACATTTTTCTTCTTCTTGCCTTTTGACTTAGAGAAAGAACCTTTTTTCAGAAACAAACGTATTTGCTAGTTTCTTAAGAACACTCTCGGTAGTTAAAACTATATCTAGATTTCTTTTTCAGTCAATATAATTAAGACCCGTAAGTTTATTTCCTTTGAGTATAGTCACGAGTTGATTGAAAGCCATTTTATTCTTAAGAATCACATAATTAAAAATCATTAATTATGATGAACAAAATTTTAAATTTTATTTTAAAATCAGTTCCTTCTTCAATTTAAAAAAAAACTCGTTAGCAGCCTGATACCCCGTGAATAGCATGCCTCAATGGGAAGGACGTCTACTATTTATCATTTGTCCAAACAGGTCAATTCCTATTAATTTTACTATTTAGGCAATAGATCTTGTCAAGTAAAATTAAATAGCTAATGTAGTTTCGATCCTATAAATAATAACAGTGACTCAAATGGATAGAATACTATTATTTACAGCTAAGTGTATACCATCACTTAATCCTGAATCAATCGTTTCGCAATAAACCCTTCAAATGGAGAAATGATTCACATTAACAATTATCCAAAATTATCCCTAAAAGAGATTCGTATCAGTGATCTCGTAATTAATTCTGCTCGATAGAAAGGAAGATCCTAATGCCAACACGCAAAATTAATTACATTACCTACGAATTAGTGACGGAGACCGCATGATTTATTTATGAATAAATTTCTTCACACACTTAGTTTTTAAAATATTTTTGAAAGTTATAAAATATATTTAATTAAAATAAATTTATAATTTTCAAAAATCACACCTTATAAAAAATCCCGATTTTTAAACTATTTTTCCGTGTTTTTATGTGTAACAAATAAAATTCTCAAATTCTATTTATTTAAAAAAATTAAATAAAAAATAAAAACTTTATTTTACTTCTCGTTACACATTTAAAAAATATTAATTTAGTAAAAATAAATTCCTTTCAATTAATTCCAAAAAATTTAAAATTTCTCAACATGTTTTTCTAAGATTTTCGATTTTTTTAAAAAAAAAAATCATTTTAAACGTTTTTTAATGTAACAAAATAAAATTTTCAAAATTTTCATTTTAAAAAAATTAATTTTAATTAAAAAATTTTATTTTATTTTTTTGTTACAAAAAAATAATTTTGAATTAATCAAAATTAATTAAAACAGAACAAAAATAAATAAATCGAAATAAAACTATCCACACATTTAAATAAATAGATAAATACATTAAATTCTAACTTTTATGGTCATTTTAGAACTCTTTAGTCAAAAAATTTCTATTCATCTAGAAAACTTATAATCTTATCAAGATTATAATTCTAATCTTCTAATTCTGTCAAAATTTGCTGTCAACCAAAACTTTTATAATTTTCAGCTGTTGCAAATCACAATCTAACTAAAATATTGCTGCCGTTGCCGCTGTCGCCCGATGATGCACCACCACTACCCCACCTTATGGAACCGCCACGTATTCCGCGATGCCACCGCGCGCGCACATTGTGCGATGCGCATGCCGCAGCTTGGACGCTGCCCTTTGTTGGTTATTTGTTGTGTGCCATTTTAAGTTATCTTTGTCAGGTGCATACCCACGATAATAGGTTGTGAATGAATCCACGTGGCCTTTATAAACATGATTCCATAATTAATAATCCATGGTGATAAACAATAAAACAAACGTGGCCAACTTGAAATCTTATTCTTTGAACCGAATGGAATTGTTCTTCAATTCCCAGTGAGAAAAACCAACAATGATAATTCCAAACACCTGAGATTGCATTACAGAAGCTTTTTCAAGATCCATGTGTAGATGAATAATCAAGGCCATCATGATAATTAAAGTATATGACCGCGGCTTGTTTTTCATTTAACCGAGCATACCAATTAATTAAAGAATCTTCAACTTGTTTTTCGACGTTCTTCGTCATTCGATTTTCTTTTTTCTTTTTATTACATAAAAGCCAAAAAAAAATACAAGAACTTGAAATCAAAAAATAATTATTTTTATATTGATCCTATGCCTTCGAAGAGTTCATAATCAATCTACCACGATCAAATCTCGTGGTTTAAAAAATTAATTTAATAATTATCGTTTAAACCATACAATCAAACATGCGAAATAAATAATAACTATTAAAAATCGAAATTAGATTGCCTGTAAAATCGAGTTAGCACAATCTAAATCTACCCGAACCCATGATTAAAATCATACAAAATCAAAGACGACTTTGATACTAATTGTTGGAGCAAACTGCCAAAGATCCTAAAATTATGTCTATAATTTTAGTCAAAAAATAACTAGACGGACAAACGCCGAAACAGGCTCCAGATTAGAACTTTTTAGTATCGAACAATCAATATAAAATCCGATAATACTCTCAAAATTAGTTTTATGATTATACTTTTCGAAATCTGATAGGATGATTTCGGTTGTTGCAACAAGTTTCAATCAATGATCTGCCGCGATTTTTGACTTCTAGTCAAATCTCCGATGCATGCCTTCTACTGTATTTTTGAATGCTAAATACGAACAAGGTGTGGACTTTGATCTATCGTATTCTTCAAAACCTTCTTGATTATACTTAGAATTTTCAGAGAACGTGAAAACCCTAGTTACCTAATCACTAACTGAATAATATAAATTAACTCGTTAGGTTTTATAACAGTATATAAATAAGCTATAGTAGGAACATGTGGAGTAAATAAGACATGAGTTTTTAATGTAATTATGAAATCCTACCTCATCCTAGAAATAATTTCATAAAAATATAAATTATAATTCATTGCACTAAAGAATTATAATTGCACTCCCAGTCTTATTCTAAAAACTGTAGTATTTGAACTCATGTTATTAAATGTTTAATTATTATTCTCACGTTAAGATTACAGATATCCACCAATTAAATTAAATTACTAATAATTATATTTAATCAGCTTCTTCGAAAATTCTTTAAGCTCTTCAACTTAACTTATTTGACAATCGGATTATAAAATCTACCTGCAGGGTTTGGCTCAGTCAAAACTTATAAACTTCCTTAAAGAGGTATCATCAATCCCGATTATTCGAGACGTGAATTCCGTCAATAATTAATATTCATCATATAATCAATATCGTTATCTAATTCACCGGGATTATAGGCTCATAAAAGATCGCACAATTTAATAAATTAAAATAATAAATATTAAATATACGTAAATAATTAATTATTTTAGGATTAAGAGCATGAGCACTCATAATAACCATGTGGTGTAAATTAATTTATATAGTCAGTATAAAATTAATTACCCCAACGTGCTCCTATTCAATACACACAAAATGTACTAGCACAGCGAGTCAGAACAATAGACGACGTTATTATCTGTTCCCCGTAAGCAAGACAGGTTTACTAAAATTCTGTGCTACATTCGTACTGATGATTTGTCCAATTCTATCTAAACTGTAAATCAAAAACTAATATTCTAGAAGAACTGACAATCTAGTCTTCTGTGTGTAAGTCGAACTCTACACACCAGATTAAATACTATGTAGAATAAAAAACTCATAAATAACATTAAATAAATAATGAAATACATACATTGCTCATTAAGATTCTCATAAAATAAAAACACTAATTTTATTAATAAATAAAATTAAATATTAAAACCAAAAATCATAATTTTTATTATACAATCCGAACACAATGATCTCACCACTCTCAGCTTGAAGGAGTTGCTTGGCTCACTCATGACTCATAACATGATCCTCAAGATAGATGATGAAAAAGACAATAACAAGAAGAAAAGAATAGCTTTCAAGTTTTCCATCCCTGAAAAAGAATCTAAAGAAGAATCTTCAAGTGATGAGAATGAAGACATTGCCCTCGTCACAAGAAAATTCAAAAAGTTTATAAGAAACATGAAACAAAGAGAGAAAATTTTTCAAGTGAGATGGCCACAAAGGTGAAACCAGCAACAAATTCAAAGGTGACACCAGCCAGAAAAAAGATTAGATCATTTGCTTTGAATGCAAAAACTCGGGCCATATGAAGGCTAACTGCCCCTAACTCAAAAAGCACTACAAAAAGAAATTCAAGAAAGCAATGCTAGCTGCATGGGGGAGAAAGTGATGACAGCAGCTTTAAAGATAAAAAAGATGAAAAAAAAATTGCCAATCTATGTCTCATGGCCAAAATGTATTTTTGACAAAACTGGCATAGGTTACCAACCAAAGAGAAAACAAAAATTTTTGAGTAATATTTTTGTAACAGCTTCATCTAATCATTCTCATGCTATTTGTTTTCAATGCTATGAACATAAACACACTGTCACACACTATCCACATAAAAAAATTTATGTTGCTACTGCTAAAAAGTTTGAGTTCCAAAGGGAACACACTCACAGGGAACTAACTCTAATGGACCCAAGAAAATTTAGGTACCAAAAGTCAAAACTTAATTTTTCTTGCAAGTGTCTCAAATCTTCATTCAAGGAAGAGATGTGGTATCTTGATAGTTCCTGTCCAAGACACATGACATGTGACAAGTCAATGTTTGCCTCTCTTATGCTCAAATATGGTGAATTTGTGATATTTAGAGACAATAGTAAAGACAAAATCATAGGAATTGATAGTATTGGTAAAACTCTTTCACTTTCTATTGAAAATATTTTACTTGTTGATGATTTGAAATACAATCTTTTAAGCATAAGTCAACTTTGTGACAAAGGTCACAAAATTGCCTTTTGTCATTCTAGGTGTACAAAAGTACAATCGACAACAAAGTTATTTTTAAAAGTCATAGACATGAAAATTTACACTTTCAATCTCAATGACCTGTCTAAAAATGACAAAATGTTTGGTTTCCTTGAGTGATAACAGTTGGCTATGGCATAGAAAACTTGGACATATTCACATGAATTTGATTTCAAAATTTTTGAAAAATGAGTTGGTGGTTGGTTTTTCTCAACTCAAGTTTGAAAAAAGATAAAAAGATGTGATGCATGTTAACACGGCATACAAATTAGAAGTTCTTTTTAATTAAAAATGGTGATTTCAATTTCTAAACCATTACAACTGTTGTACATGGACTTGTTTGGTCCAACAAAAACTCTTAGTCTTGGGGGCAAGAGATATACATTTGTTGTGATTGATGATTTTTCAAAATACAATCTATCTCATAAGGATGAAGCCTTTGCTGCTTTTTTAAAATAAAAAAAAATCAAATCACAAGTATCAGAAGTGATCATGGTAGAAAATTTAAAATTAAAGATTTTAAAAAAATTTATAATAAAATTACTATAGACTATAACTTCTCTGCTCCTAAAACCACTCAACAAAATAGTGTTATTGAGAGGAAGAATAGGACCCTTGAAGAAATTACTAGAACCATGCTCTTTGAAAACAACCTACCAAGATACTTTTGAGCCGAGACTGTCAACACAGCTTGCTATATTATAAATAGAGCTATGATTCGAGCTTCACATAAAAAAAAAACCTCATATGAGCTATAGAATGAAAAAAAATCCAACATCAGTTATTTTCGTACTTTTAGATGCAAATATTTTGTTTGAAACAACAAAGAACTTTTTGGTAAATTCGATACAAAATCTGGTGAGTATATTTTCTTAAGATATTCTATATATAGTAAAACCTATAGAGTTTTCAACAAAAGAACCCTGATTATTGAAGAGTCTATTCATATTATTTTTTATGAAGCTAATTTCAGTTCTTCCAACGAATTTTATGAAGATAATCTTGCAAATATTAAAAAATGAGTTGAAGATATTTTCATCAAGGACCAAGAAGAGCCAAATCAATGAACACACTAATGAGCAGCAAATTGCAGATCAGCATGTTGTAGGTCCTTCAAATCAAGGAAATTCTGATCTTTCCAAGGAATGGAAGTATGCTCATGGTCACCTAAAAAATTTGATCATTGGTGGCCCAGCTCAAGGTATAAAACTTAAATTCTCTCTACATAATATTTGTGGTAATTTAACATTTCTTTTCCAGATTGAACCAAAACATTTTGAGGAAGCTGAAAACGATAATTTTTTAATCTTGACTATGCGAGAAGAGCTAAACCAATTTGAAAGAAATGAAATTTGGACTTTAGTCCCAAGACCTAAGGATCACTCCATTACTGGTACAAAATAAATTTTTAAAAACAAAATGGATGAGAATTGAATAGTTCTTAGAAATAAAGCTCGATTGATAACCCAAAGTTATAATCAAGAAAAATACATCGATTTTGATGAGATTTTTGCATCTGTGACTAAGCTTGAAGCCATTAGAATGTTACTTGATTTTGCATACTTTAAAAACTTCAAATTTTATCAAATGGATGTCAAAAGTGCCTTTTTAAATGGCTTTATTTTTTAGGAAGTCTTTATAAAACAAACCTCCTGACTTTGAAAACTCAGACTTCCCAAATCATGTTTTCAAACTCACTAAGGATCTTTATGGTTTGAAACAAGAACCAAGAGTTTTGAATGAAAGGCTAAGCAAATTCTTGATTGAAAATGAGTTTCCAATTAGCAAAATTGATACAACTCTTTTTATCAAGTCTAAAGAAAAAGATATGTTAGTTATGCAAATCTATGCAGATAACATTATCTATGGCTCAACTAATGAAATCCTCTGCAAGGATTTTGCTAAGTGCATGCAGGGTGAATTTGAAATGAGCATGATGAATGAACTCAAATATTTACTTGGACTTCAAATCAAACAAACTCAAGAAATAATTTTCATCAATCAGTCTAAGTACACCAGGGACTTCTTGAAAATGTTTGACATGCTCAATGCAAAACCTATGGAAAATCCCATGTGCCATTCAGCAAAGCTGGACAAAGATAAAAATGATAAGACAGTAAAAGAAAAGAGATATTGAGGTATGATTGGTTCTCTACTGTACTTAACTGCTAGTAGACCAGATATTATGTTCAGTGTATGTATGTGTGCTAAATTTCAAGCTAGTCTTAAGGAATCTCATGTAACTGCTATTAAGCGCATCTTTAAATACATGTTAGTTACACAAAACCTAGGATTATTCTATCCTAGAGGAAAAGATTTTGAATTATTTGACTATTCTGATGCAGACTTTGTTAGATGTAAAATAGATAGAAAGAGTAGTAGTGGAACATGCCAATTCTTAGAATACTCACTCATATCCTGATTTAGCAAGAAACAGAACTCAGTAGCCTTATCTACAGCTGAGACTAAGTACATTGCAGCTGATAGCTGCTGTGCACAAGTTCTTTGGATAAAATAACAAATAGAAGACTATGGTATATGCTTAGATCACATTCCCATCAAGTGTGACAACACCAATACCATAAATATATCCAAGAACCCAATTCAACACTCTAGAACAAAGCACATAAAAATTAGATATTATTTTATAAGAGATTATATTCAAAAAAAAAAATATAGAACTAGAATTTGTAGGCACAGACCACCAACTTGCTAATATATTCACTAAACCTCTAAATAAAAAATTATTCTATTATATCAGAAGAGAACTTAGTATGTTATGTACTCCAAATTGATGCTTATATACCATACTAACAATGACTTTTTGATGCTTTTCATACTGTGTTTTGCTATTTGAGAGATGTCGACACATGTATGAAAAGTGTCGACACTAACGCTATATAGCATTGACACAATTTGAGAAAAGTGTTGACCACCAGCTATATAGTGTCAACACAATGTGTTAACCTGCTTTTTGTTTGAAAGGTGTCAACTCACTTTTGAAAAGTGTCGACACATTGAGCTTAAAGTGTCGACCTCATGCTGAAACAGTGTCGACACAAAAACTATTTTTAAACACCCCTAAGACCCATGAAAAGTGTCGACATCTATGAGGAAAGTGTCGACACATTTCCTAGAATATAAATAGACGGTTTCCCCCTTTTGATTTTGCGCTCATAATCGTTCATCTCTCAAAAAGACTCTTCGTCTCCCTCTCTCTCTCATTCTCCCTACCCTCTTCAACACAAACCCTAGGGTCAACAATAGTTCATGCCTCCTCGAACAATGGACAAGGGAAGCAAACGAACAGACGCCGGAGAATCATCCAATCCTCGCTCCAGTAAACACAAGAAGACGAAAATGGTGCAGATGCAAGAGACTAGTATTGACACCACCCTAAAGTTCCAGTCGACACAGATGAAAAATTTGTACTTCCAGTCCTTTACCAATTGAAAGGTACTCCCTGGTCGTTCCATTAATTTCGAATTCTTTGATTCCATTGGCATGAAATTCTCAGAGTGGTTTGACATTCTGGGGTGGACAAATCTGTCATGGATTCAGGACCACCACTATCCCTCTCTAGTCAAACTCTTTTACTGTCACATAAAACTAACCGACCCCCCTAAAGGACAAGAAAATCATCACCTGGGTGAATAATGTTAAAATTGTCCTAAACTACAAAACCTTGAACACAATCCTTGGTATCCCGAATGGGGAACTTAAAGTTCCCTGTCATCAGAAGAATGAGACACTAGATTTCTTCTCTTTTCACGATGCCGTGAAACAGATCTTTGCAATTGACTTTGTTGATCCCTCTAAACCTCTAGAAGCCAACCTCTTGAGCCCTGAGATGTGATTATTACATCATTTTGTAAAACATATTTTTCTCCCCCAATCTGGAAAATATGAAAATGTGACCGTTATTCATATTTCCATTATGTGGTGTATCTTAGAAGGCCAAAAATTGAATTTTGGCTTTCTTTTTGTTTCTAATATGCTTCATTTCTACTCTAAATCCAACACTGCCCTCCCTCATGCAATGTACCTTACTAAAGTGTTTCAGTACTTTGGTATTGACCTCGTCAAGGAGAAGGAAATTCCTTTCTCCAAGCATGCCTGGTACGACAAAACAACTCTCAAACACATGCATATCATACAAGTAGATGGAGTCTGGACCAAGAAAGAAGTGTTTGCTTCCCCCTCCCCTACAACTCCTTCTTCAAGTCAAAATCCTTTTCCACCACCTCCCATGTTATTAGCTTCACCAGTCCCATTTGATTCATCTTCTGGACTTGACCCATCTTCTCCTCCATCTCACACCGTGCCTCCTCCTCCTAGGTTCGATCCATCTGCGTTTGCACCATTCTCCTCTGCTCCACCTCCCCCTCCTCTTCATGTTGGCTCATCATTATCTCAGTATGCTGCACTCTCATCTCAGCAAGTTGTTGATCTCACCTCCCTTATTCAAGACATGCATTCCTCCCTTTCCACCTCTCTAACATCCCTTCACAAGAAGGTTGATGCTGAGATTTTCGACTTAAGTGCTCGAGTTGATATCATTGCTAAGGGTTTGGTCAAACTCAGCGGTAAGACTAAAGGTCTAGGAAAGGAGGTGAAGCAAGCCTGTGAGGCATGCCACATTCTGAGTCAAAACATGTCCTCAAGCATCGACAAAATTGTGTCAGCTAATATGAAGATCCTCCAACAAGTGAGGAAGGAATACGATGAAGGAGTGATGATCGCAGTTCAAGAAAATAGCAGGAAGGTTGACCAGCACCTTACCTGGCTGAGAGAAGCCTGGGCAAAGCAATTCAAGCCCAAAGAAACAAAGACAGATAAAGAAGCAAGGCTACGGCAAGAAGCTGATCTGGCCCTTCAGGCCACCTTTGCAGCATTAGTGGCACAAGAGAAAGTATCCGAGAAATCACTGGCAGCAAAGAAAAAAGCCACATAATGCAAAAAGGCTCAAGAGGACAAAAGGATAAAGAAAAAGCAGTTCGATGACATTTGAAGCCCCCTCATTTGAAGACGACAAAAAGGGGAAAAAGAAAAGAAAAACAGTGAAGAAGAAGAAAGGAGGTTGAAGGGTGGAGTTTTTATTTTGAATGAGAAGTTCTAACTGTTTAAGTTTTTTGAAAAACATTTGTGATTGTGAATGTTGTTATGTTTGTGGTTGTGATGATTTTGAAAAACAATTTCATGAATGGTTTGCTGGTTTGTGGTATCGAAAAACATATCTATTAAATATATGGATTACAGTTTATGGCTATGAATGGTTATTTTTTATTTTTATCTCATAAATGTTGTATGATGATTGCTCCTGTGTATGAATATATGATTGTTTTTGCAAAATTATTGAGTATCATGTGCTCGTGAATGCTATATTGATTGTTGAATGCCATTTTGATTAAATGAATATCTTGTTAAATGCATAATGATAAGAGTACTCTTATCAAAAAAATTTTTAAATATTTTATAGAAAATGTTGTTATCATAAAAAAATGGGAGATTGTTAGCAAAATAGAATTTTAAATTGATTTTAATAATTTTATTAAATCACATTTTCTAATTAAATGATTTAAATAGATATTACATTTAATGTTTTTCAAAAAGGTAGTGTCGACACCACATGCTAAATGAGTTGACACGTAATGCTATTTGTACTGACACATTACGCTAAATGGGTTGACACTTAGTGTTCTTGAACAGAACATTTCATGTCAACATCAATTGATTTTTGGGTTAACACCAAAAGGCAAAGCATGCTTGACAAACTCAAGTGTGTCGACAACATTATAGTTTAGGGTCGACACCTTTAACCGCTTTGCTTTAGACGTTTCAGGAAAACAGGTTGTGTCGACACTAATGATCTATTGTGCCGACATCTCCACTATTGGACCGGAATCCAAGTTGAGTCGACACCAGTTACAACCTGCGTCGACACCAAATCAAGGCCGGAAGAGCACATTGAGTCGACATAAATACACGCATGAGTCGACACTCCAGCACCTTGGCGAAAATCAACTTGTGTCGACACCAAGTGATCCTCTAGACTCTGGGTTCAAATGTCGACACCAAAGACAACATGAGTCGACACTTAGACACCATCTGGAAAACTCGAACTGTGTCGACACCAACGAAACAATGAGTCGACACCAAGACTTAAAGTCATCCTCCGAATACTAACCCATATGTGTCGACACCACCAAGCAGATGAGTCGACACAAAGACACCCTTCGAAAACAAGGAGTTTGGGTTGACACCAAAGAAAACAAGGGTCAACACCAAAATTCTAGTAGCTAAAGTCCGATCAACTAGGCTGACACCAAAGTGAATAGTGTCAACATCGATTTTTCAGTAGCCAAAGACGGACTGGCTAGGTCGACACCAAAATTCCAGTAGCCAAAGTTACTTAGCTGAGTCGACACCACAGACGAGCAGTGTCGACACCAAACTTTCAACAGCTAAAGTCTCTCATTTGAGTCAACACCAACGAAGACATGAGTCGACACCAGAGCAGACAATGAAACCTTGAGTCGACACCAACTCTGATATGAGTCGGCACCAAGGTCCCAGCTGTAAAACTGAAATAATGAAAGGATCGACACCAAATGTACCATGAGTCGACACCTCAGTGTGGGTGAGAAAAATGCAAAAATTTGGTCGACACCAACAAAGGAATTAATCACTACTTTTGTCCGAGAACCAAGGTCAAGACCAACTTGTGTCGACACTAATAAGTTTTGTGTCGACATCTGCGACAGATTTCAAAAAGGATGCTAGTTCAAACGATAACTTTCTCAAAGCATTAATTGTCTCCACTAACTACCAACGATCATTTACTTTAGTAGGCTATACAAGGAGTAAATTTTAGAGTTTTAAATAATTGGAATGCTGTTCTATTGAATGCATTGAAAGCCAAAATCCTTTCTTGATTATTAAAATTCATTTATTCCTCCAGCCCAACTACATCACTCACTTTTTTGTTCATTTATTATCAAATTCTTGCAAGTGAGTGTTTGTGAGCTATTACTCAATCTCTCAATCACATTAATTGTAAAGAATGGTGAGTTACTCTTGTAATCCTTTCAGCGAGTGAGCTAACTTCTGAAAAAATAGCTAAATAGAGTTTAGAAATATAGAGAGTGTTTGTAGAAACTGTTTCAATCTATAAAGGCTTTTGAATGCGCATGTGAAGTATTCGCCTATAGTGCAATTTCTCAATAGAAGTGAATGTAGGTTTGGAAGAAACTGAACCACTATAAATCTCGACGTCTTGTTCAAATTTCTCTCTTACCTGTTTAATTTCATTGCTGCTATTTACTGCTATATTTGGTTTGTAAAATTTAAAAGTTTTACAAAAGGTTTTTCAAATAGTTATTATTATTTTAAAACCCAATTCACCACTTCTTGGGTTGCCTAGGACTAACTTCCTTATTTTTAGAGGGTGCCTTTGTGTCGACTCATCTGCTCGTTGGTGTCGACATATATGGGTCAGTGTTTGGGGCATGATTTGATGTCTTGGTATTAACTCATTGCTTCGTTGTTGTCAATACACTTTAAATTTTTCGGATGGTGTCTAAGTGTCGACTCATTTGTACATTGGTATCGACACAAGTTGATTTCCGTCAAGGTGCTGGAGTGTCGACTCAACGTGCTCTTCCGGCCTTAACTTGGTGTCGACCCAGGTTGTAATTGGTATCAACTCAACTTGAATCCCGATCCAATACTAGAGGTGTTGACACAATCGGTTATTGGTGTTGACACAACCTATTTTCCTGAAACGTTTCAAGCAAAACAGTTAAAGGTGTCGACTCTAAACCATAATGGTGTCGACACACTTGAGTTTGTCAAGTGTACTTTGCCTGTAGGTGTCGACCCAAAAGTCAATCGGTGTCGACACAAAACATTATGTTCAATAGCACTAAGTGTCACCCTATTTAGCATAATGTGTCAGTACAAATAACATAAAGTGTCGACATATATACGTGTAGTGTCGATTCAATCTTTTTGAAAAACATTTAAATATAATATCTTTTTAAATATTTAATTAGAAAATATGATTTAACAAAATCATCAAAATCAATTAAAATACCCTTGGACTAACAAATGACATATGAGCTATTAATCATATGGTCAGTTCCACCTCTTTACTTATTCATGGTCACCTCTTTAGGCTCTACTGGTGCTAATCCTCCAAATGATAATATTATGCTAGTTTCACATGTTCGCAATGTAGTGCTTTCTTCCACTTTGACCATCGTGTTATGTGTCCTAAGTTTTCATTTTAATCTCATTTTCACAAGTAAACTAACTTGAAATTAAAGGGATCGAAAACTCACGAAATTAAGACAGTGCATATGAATCGAATCAAACGTGACGCGGTACAAGCAGTGGCGGATTTAAGGAATGCCCAGGAGGGGCAAGTGACCCCCCTCATATATTTAGTTTTTTAATTTTATATGTAAAAAAAAAAATTACATATAGAAAGCATTTTTGGTGCCCCACGCTGCCATGCAGCGCACATGCGGCATGCCCAGTCCAGTAGCCAAATATGACCCACACCAACATTAATTAATATTCTTAATAAATAAAACTCAAAATCCCCAGAGGTAATCCTATTCAGCAAAGCCAAAAGGCCCACTTCACTACTTCAGCCAAGCCAAAAAGCCCACTCCCACTCACCGAAACCCTATCCAGGCTATGTTAAGTTGATTTTGGTGATTTTTTTTGTAATTTGTTATTGCATATTGCTAATAAATAAATATATTGGAGAATTAGTTTTTGATTTTTTTTTAAATTTCAAATAGCCATGGTGAAATACTTTAACAAAAAATCACAGCTACAAATTAGAAGTTCTGAAGAAAAAAAATGACAATTCTCAATTCTTAAAGCGAAGTCGAGTGGAAATCAACTTAGCAGATCTTCCTGTAGATCTTGGACTACGACCTCGAATTATTAATTATAATTCTAATGATCGAAACCAAATTCGTAGAACATATCTGCAAAAAAGTCCTTGTCAATCTCGTGATTATAAATTTCCACAAAAACCATTTAGCCAAAAGTTATGACGATTTAATCAACCTTGGTTTAGTGAATTTCCGACATGGTTAGAGTATAGTATAGCAAAAGATGCTGCATTTTATCTGTGTTGTTATCTTTTCAAACTAGAAATTGGAGATCAAGCCGGTGGTGACTTTTTTGTTCATGAGGGCTTTTCGAATTGAAAAAAAAAAAAAACATTTCAAGTTCTCGTGGGAGGTTCTAATAGTGATCACAATCAATTTTGGGCTAAATATCAAGACTTGTCAAACCAAAAACAGCATATTCAAAAAGTATTTGACAATCAGTCAAATCAAAAGATAAAAACCCATCAAGGTCAATTGTAAAGAAACAAAATTTTTAAGGATAAATATTTTTTATTTATCATAAATATTTATATTTTTGTGCCCCTCTTGTATTAAATTCTTGGCTTCGCCGCTGGATACAGGATCTACAGCACACAAAAAATTGCACAGCGCTGAGCCGTCCAAATGGACGAAAAACCGTACGAGGTGAACAAAAACAAAACCTGAAACCCGAAAACTAAAACCCGATACACCTACAAGGCGGAATAGGGATTATATCTGCGTGATCCCTCTAGTTTGATCACGTTTCAACACTTAAACTTGAATCTAAATGTCAACACGACAGAAAACCAGCAACCTCGTCTCCGCTTAGATCTTTCGTTATATTCTTAAACGCCGAAAACATGAACTAATTGTGGATTTAGATCCTTCGTATTCCCAATACTGTTTGGCTACCTCTCCTTTTTCTGTCTTTCACAAAACCGTGGAAACCTTAGGAGACTGAATGAATATATTGTAACGGGTAGCTAGAGTTATAACGATATATAAATAGGCTACAATAGGGATCTAAAGAGTAAATAAGACACATGATTCTAACATAATTAGAAAAATCCATTTCAACCCAGAAATAACTTCCTAAAAACATAAATTACAAATCATACAATTAAAGAATTGTAATTGAACTCCCGGTCTTATTCTCAAAACTAATTATTCAAGCTCTTATTATTAAATGTTTATGATTCTCCCCACATTAAGATTACAGATGCTCGTCGATTAAATTAAATTACTAATAATTATATTTAATCGACCTCTTTAATAATTTCTTAAAATCTTCTGCTTAACTTATTTAATATGCCGGATTAAAAAATTTACCTGCAAAATTTGGCACGATCAAAAGTTATAAACTTCCTTAAGAGGTTATCATCAATCCCTTGCCGAGATGTGGATTCTGTCAATAATTAATATTCACCGTATACGTAATGTCGTTATCCAACTCACCAGGATTATAGACCCGTAAAAAATCGCACTCTCTAATGAATCAAAATAACGAACATTAAATATACGTGTCTAATAATTATTTCGGCGTTAAGGACATAAGCACTCATAATAATCATAAAGTGTAAATTAATTTATATAGTCAGTATAAAATTAATTACCCTAATGCAGTCCTGTTTAATACACACAAAATATATTAGTACAATGAGTCGGAATAATTGTTGAAACAATTATCGTTCCCCGTAATCAAGACAAATTTACTCAAGCACTATGCTACAGTCCTACTGATGGTGTGTTCAATTCCATCTAAGACTGTAAACCAAAAACTTATATTCTACAAGAATCGAAAATCTGGTATTCTGTGTGTAAGTCGAACTCTACATACCAGATTAACTACTATGTAGAATAAAAGACATATATGCACAATATTAAACAAATAATAAAACGCATACATTACTCATAAAAATTTTAATTAAAATAAAAAAATAATTTGTATTCATAAATAAAAACAAATATCAAAATTCAAATATAGTTTTTAGTATACAACCCTAACAAAAATTCCAATTGCTCAATTAGTTTTTTTTTCTAACTCGTGTTATACAGGCCCTATCCTCTTAGATGGCAATTGGAGCGAAATGAGTTTGTGATGGTCTTTATCTATTCATTTTTCCTCAAATACCACCTAAACCTTGTGTTGCTACCATCACTACCTATGAGTTATGGCACCGAAGACTTGGGCATCTTGGTCATGGTCGTCTTAAACTATTAACTAGTCATGTTTCTAAACATTGTGGGATTTGTCCACTTGCTACATAAACTCATGTTCATTTTCTTTTCTTTTAAGTGCTAAAAGCTCTAATCCATCATTAGATTTAACTCCCTATGATATTTGGGACCTTATCGTGTTGCTTTCCACATCACGTTCACTACACCATCATTGGATTAGAGCTATTTATCTATTGTTGATGGTTATACGAAATGCTCTTGGTTTTTCTCATGCAAACTAGGGTCGAACTTAAAGATCTCCTAACGTTTCTTTTACTCCCTTGTTGAAGTTCAATTCCATCCAAAAATAATAAAACCATGAAATCTGAGAATTTTTTAGCATTCAATATGAGCAATTTTATCAAGAAAAAAGAATTATTCATCAACAAAGTTCTGTTGACGCTCTACAACAAAATGGTGTAGTAAACGTGAACATAAACATTTGCTTAATGTTACTTGTGCTTTGCATTTTGAAGCCAATCTACCCATTTTGTTTTGGGAAGCTTATGTTTTAAGAGTTGCATAACTAATAAAGTGCAGTCCCACACACCACTTTTTTCAAGAAGATACCAAAATGTTATTTCAATCTCCACCCTCATTTTTCCAATTAAAAACTTTTGAGTGTGTTATGGCACAAATACCAGTGATTTTAAATCTAAGTTTTATGCAAGAACAACTCATTATGTTTTTCTTAACTATCTGTATGCTCCAAAGAGTTATAAACTTTATAATTTGCATACTAAGCAGCTCTTTGTCTCCAATGATGTGCACTTTCGTGAAGATACTTTTCTTTTTGCTGATTAGCTTCATCGTTCCTCTAAATCCATTGTCTTAACCAACACCATTTTCTAATCAGTTAGTTACTATTGATCATAGGGACAACATCTCGCCTCCCAAAACTTTGGATACCCTGCCACCGTCCCAACCACCACCATCACCAACTCCTCCTCTTTCTCCTCCTTCTCCGCTACCACTACTGTCGTGTCGATCTTCTCATTCCTCACAATCCCCCATCTCATCTCACTGATTATGACTGCAAGATGGCCATCCACGCTATACCAACTCCAGCATAATCTTCTTCTAATGTTCTACCAATAAGGAACCCTTAACCCCTATTCTCACTACTAATCTTATGATAAATTGTCCATTTCACATTGTTCTTTTTTAACATTTGTAGACACCCCAATTTAACCAAATCTAATCTTAGGTCTGTTCGGACGACTCCAATGATAAAAAACAAGGAAGATGGTATCGGAAAGGCCTTTGATCGATCACTAAGGTGAGATTTTGGCTCAAACAGCAAAATATGCCCTTGAAAACCCCAAACCATAACTTTTGTTCCTTGTAGTCACTATCTTTGAACCCTAAAAAGACTGCGGTCACTATGTTGTTCCTCGCAACCATAAAGTTTGTTTGCGCGACCGTAGAATTCCATTTCATCAAACCCTAAATTTCTTGCAACTGGAACCTTTGTTTCTTTCGACTACAAACTTCTACGCATGATAGAAAAACATTACATTCCTGCCACACGTCAGCATGGCAGATGCAATCACTAGTGCCTCTCTACCTATAAATCTAAGCCCCCTAGGTTGTTTTTTTTAAAAAAAAAACAAAAAAAAAGAGGAGTGTAAGACAAGTTGCCAAAATTTTATCGAATTCAATACTCGAGCTTTACATGCACTTGATTCTGACTTTCTACCCCATTGACCTCATTCTATGAGAGCCATACTACCCTCAGTGATCAAGAGATTGACGATCGAAACCCTTTCTGTACACTGAGGAGACACCCGAATTACATTTCTTCAGGTATAATAGTTAAATTCTGGCATTTCTCTTCCCATTCTTTCTACGTCGCATGGGAAGGCCGAGATTAAGTGTGTGATTATTGTTACATTTGTTAATTGCATGAGATTTAATAAAAGTTATGGTTAAAATCTCATATTGATCACTTATTCAACAAAATAATAATAATAATTTTCGAAATACCAAAAATATTACTGTAAACGTAACACGTTTGCACCCAACTCACTGTAGTCAAAATTCAGTAAACACTGCCATTTGCACATCGCGGTCACAACCTTTAATATCACGACCGCAAACTGTGGCACTGGCAAAGTATGCGGCTGCAAGCTTGTTACTTGCGATCGCAAACTTTGGTTAATTCCAATAGCTTATTTTCTTGATTTTCAGTATTTTGATATCTCTAGCATGTGTTATTAATTTAGTTTTGGCATGTTTAGCACTTCTAGTAGCTTAATTACTTCTTACAGTATGCTTAGATTTGTTTTTCTTCTTTTCTTTTGGCATGTTAATATTATATAATACAAGTATTTTTATTACTTATTTTCGGATGTTCTCTCTTTAATCTCTAAGTTCTATATTTATATGCATTTGAGAAATTTAAAAAAAATAACTAATTATGAAGTTCAACCTAACTATTGGGTAAAATTGAGTACCTAACACTTTACTCGTTCTGCACATTAGCCCTCGGACCCATTTTCAAAGGTAACGAATAATCAGTAGCCCATTTTTGTTTTTCTTGATTTTTCTCAAAAATTAAGTGGCGACTCTATTTTCAAAATGTAAATGGTTTTTAAATTTTCGATTTAAAGTTTGATTTTTCTTTTTTCTATAAAATCTTTTAAAACAAAAAGGACAAACTCCCTTTACACTGATAAAAATGTCACAGCTTTTTCTAGCGACATTGATGGAGACGTTTTTTTAAATAAAAAAAGGGCAGGGGGGGGGGGCGGTTGTCTTGAAAACGCCATTGGTTCTTAGCTTAAATTTCTCATTTGCATTTTTCATGCATCCTTGCATAGTTCCCTTTTTTAGCCAACCGCTTAGCCTACCTGATACCTCAGTTAGTTTACAATCTTAGGTCTATGTTGGAAAAGCAAGCCTGCCTTCGAGCCACACGCTCCTTTAGGTGCGAAAAAAGGATTATAGCGTACTGTTGGACCATTGTCTTGCACCACTACCTGACATATGAGGTATGTTTTTAACTCTATTCAAAAGGTCCCTCGAGTGTGGACCTACTGCTTCAGTCTCTTCCAATGATCCACTTGGTAATGAAATTTCTGTTGTTAATCTTCATATTTGTGACTTACCTATCAGCCTTCAAAAAGGCGTTAAGACATGTACTTAACATTCAATTTTACAATTTCTCTCAAATGACTCGTTATCAACCTCATATCGTGCTTTGCCTCGTCTTTTTCCTCTATATCGATCTCGTCGGGTTCAAAAGAAGCTATTGCGGATTTTAAGTGACAAAAGTCTATGATTGAAAATATGACATCTCTGAAAAAGAATGGTACCAAGGAGTTAGTCTCTCTTCTAATAGGCTAGAAGTCAGTTGGGTGTAAATGAGTATTTATAGTACGGTAAATGGATGAGTTGAGAGATTAAAGGCAAGACTAGTTATTAAGGGCTTTACCCAGATTTATGATATTGATTATCAGAAGACTTCCCCTCCGATAGCTAATATAAATTCAGTGCGGGTGCTCTTGTCCGGTGCCTGTTGATATGGGTTGGCCTCTCCAACAGTTAGATGTGAAGAATGCATTCCTCTATGGAGACTTAGAGAAAGAGGTGTATATGAATGTACAACCAGATTTTTCATCCCGTGAAACTGAAGGGAAAGCGTGTAAATTGAAAAAAGGCTTTATATGGGCTAAAACAATCTCCTAGAGCCTAGTTGATAGATACTTCAAGGCCATGCTAAGATTTGGGTACTAACAGAGTCAAACAAACTATACTATGTTTATCAAGCATGGTAATAATAAGATCACAATCCTAATTGTATATATATTGATGACATAGTTGTGACAAGCAATGATATAAATGAAATGTCTCATCTCAAGGCAAGTCTAGCTAAAAAATTTGAAATAAAAGATGTAGGGACGTTACGATATTTTCTTGAGATTGAAGATAATAGCATCTTTAATTTTTCAAAGAAAGTATATTCTTGACCTCTTAGAAGAAACCAACATATTGAGTTGTTGACCAGCAGTGATTCGCCTATTAAGACTAATCACCACCTTAGTAATGATGATGGAGAACCTATCGACAAGAGCAAATTTCATAAGCTTGTGGGAAAACTAATATGCATATCTCACACCAAACCTGATATTGCGTATGCTGTGGGAGTTGCCAATCAGTTCATGCATGACTCCCGTAATATACAACTTGATGTTGTTTACTGTATTTTGCAATCTTAAATCTACCCCTAGGAAATGACTTCTCTTCTTTAATCATGGTCACTGAAATTAAAAACATTGACGGATGTTGACTAGGATAGTTCAGTTCATGATAGGTGGTTTACATCGGGGTATTGCAAGTTTGAAGGAGACAATTTGGTTACTTGATGAAGTAAAAAGTAAATGTGGTTGCTAGATCAAGTACAGAGGCTGAGTATAGACTATGGCACAGGACATTTGCAAACTTATATCGCTCCAAAGTCCTATTAAAAGATTTGGGGATTGAGTGCAAAAAATCTATGAAATTGTATTGTAACAACAAAATTGTTATCAATGTCGTTCATAACCCAGCGCAACATGACAGAACGAAACTTTTCGAGATTGACAGACATTTTAGCAAGTAGAAACTGTGCAAGGATTTAATTTGTATGCCGCCTTTTGTGAAATTCAAGGATCAATTAGCAAATATTTTACTAAAGTTCTTAGTAGTAAAATGTTTCACCCCATTGTATGCAAGTTATGTATGAAAAATATCTATACATTAACTTGAGGGAGAGTGCTAAGTTAGGAGTATTATTGTACTTTGATCGTATCATATAAATAATAGTGATAAAAGAACTAACTCTAATTTTATAGTTCTTTCATTCACTACAATAATTATCTTTCAAGCTTTCTCGTCTATTTCTCGGTCTATATAGTAACCTTAACAAAAAAAAAATTACAAATCACTCAGCTCTTATAGATGCTCTCCCAAACAACTTGCATGCATCAAATTATCTAAGAATACATTCATATTAATATGAGAAAAAATAGACCTAACATAATTTTACTTACGGTAATCGAGTTCAATACTAATCATAATTGTGCAAATTCACAATCTTCAACACTCTTCAAAAAGTCAAATTATTGTGACTAAAACTTAGTTACATGATAGACTAGAAGAGTATCCCATATTAAATAGTATTTGAGCAAAAATTCCAAGCAAAAATGAACCGTTCATACATAGCATTTCTATATGTTTCTTTTCAAGAAGTCTAATATGATGCATCTGTTAGGAATGTATACTGAAAAGCCATACTTTTTAGATTTTTTTTATTCTTGATCCCTGGCATATTAATGAGAAACATTTGAGAAGTTTTTGCATTCGTGGTTTCATATTTATATTTGTGATGAATGAATGCATAGTCCGTATATTCTGTCCAGTATTTGAC